>VXBO01011649.1:164820-260894 GCA_013400135.1 Rhinoptilus africanus
TACTAACAGGTGATGGGACAAGAGGAAACAGCCTCAAGTTGCACAAGGGGCGGTTTAGATGGGACATGAAGAAAAATTTTTTCAATGAAAGGGTTTTCAAGCATTGGCACAGGCTGCCCAGGGAAGTGGTTGAGGCACCATCCCTGGAGATATTTAAAAGACAGGTAGATGTAGTGCTGAGGGACATGGTTTACTGGTGGTTTTGGCAGTGTTAAGTTGATGGTTGGACCTGATGATATTAAAGGTCTCTTCCAAATAAAATTCTATGGTTCTGTAAGTTACCCACATTCACTTCTAAATTTTGCATGGAAAGTTTATGTGTTTCTCATGTATTTTTAGGTTCAAGTTCTTTTGAATCTCAGAAGATGGAAAGGCCTTCTATTTCTGTTATATCTCCGACCAGTCCTGGAGCCCTACGGGATGCACCACAAGTCCTACCAGGGCAGCTTTCTGTGAGCATATTTTGTTGTTCCTGAGTTGTTAATGAAAATCTATGAAGTGCTAGCCCTCAGCCTTCCACAGTCCCAAGGTCTATTGGGAGGTCAAGAGAAATGTCTACTGTTGGTAAAGACTAACATCTTTCAAATGTTTTTTAAGACCCCCAGTACACACTCAAAATCCATCACTGTAATTGCAGTGGAATTAAAGAATTGTTGTCTTAATACACCAAAGAGAGCAGGAATTTACATTGAGAGGAGCCCTTAGAAGTGCCTTGTAACTTGTCATCCTGTACCCTCTGCATTGCAAGTGGTGACTCTTGTGTACATGCCCAGTAATCCGCAGATAACAAGAATGGCACCACTTTACCTTCTTTATGGGAGCGTTTAAAGAGCTGTGTATTTGTTAAGAGTTAAACTGTTGAGTAATGCATTTTAATTTAGATACACACTTCATCTTGGAACTGTCTATAATACTAATCAAAGCTGTGCTTATTAAATATACTGTGAGTACTTAGACTTGGTTTTGTACATTCTTATTTTTTTACCTTCATCATAAGTATTTCTAAGTATACAACAGGCTTAAAAATATCATTATGTTATCATTCTTTTAATAAGTGATTTATATGTATATTAGACTTTTCATAAGAACACTTGCAAGGTGACAAATCAGAGTAGATAGATTTCAAATATGCCTTGAGTTTAGCTACAGTCAGGGGTTCCTATTTGAATACAGCTTTTAAGGTGCAGAGCTAAGACATATGCTGGTTTAAATGCACTCACAGATACAAGATCATGCAGTGAGTACAGTAAACATTGTAAGTATAATCAGGCACCACCATTTTATTCAGCTGTGGTAAATACAAAAGTCTTTGGTACGTACCATTGTCTTTTCCATCAAACCTAATTAAATAATAAGGGATTTGAAATAAAAATATATCTCATTTTTTCTTGGAAAAAACAGTGGTTACTTTCACATGTGGTTAATGTGATGCAGTCAGAAAATTTTGGGTTTTCTCCATTTTCACTACTGTTTTCTGGTAACTTGATTCCTGTAGGTTAAACTGTGGTATGACAAAGTGGGACATCAGTTAATAGTAAATGTTCTGCAAGCAACAGATTTGCCATCAAGAGTAGACGGACGCCCCAGGAATCCCTATGTAAAAATGTATTTTCTTCCAGACAGAAGGTAGTAGTTTTACAGTTTAGAAAATGATGTTGTAATTTACCGTGTATTGAATCAACCTGTAAAAGAATGCTTATGAAGTAAAGAATTCCATTGAATAATTTGTTATAGTTAGATTAATTATAAAAAAAAAATTGTGCTTGAATCATGCAAGTCAGTATCGACTTAACTTTATGGACTTTTGGATGAATATGATCCACTGTACAGCAAATAGTTTTCTCTTTTAGGCATTATCAGATCAGAAAGAATGAAAAGAGTGAGTGCTGATGAGTAGATGGCATTTTGTGATTTATGTCTACAAACAATTTACAACAAGTATTTATGTTTCAGTGATAAGAGTAAGAGGAGGACCAAAACAGTAAAGAAAAGTCTAGAGCCAAAATGGAACCAAACTTTTCTCTACTCACATGTACATCGAAGAGATTTTAGAGAACGAATGCTTGAAATAACCGTATGGGATCAGCCCAGAGTCCAAGAAGAAGAGAGTGAATTTCTTGGAGAGGTGATACATACAACCACATTTCTCCTGAGTTCATTGTTTGGTTTTGAATACATATGCATATATATTTTGTATATATGTTTGTGTGTATGTATGTTAAAGTCAAATTAAAACCTGGTAATTTTTCTACTAGATTCTTATAGAGCTGGAGACAGCACTTTTAGATGATGAACCACATTGGTATAAGTTACAGACACATGATGAATCTTCACTACCTCTGCCTCAGCCATCACCTTTCATGCCAAGAAGACATGTTCATGGTGGAGAAAGCACTAGCAAAAAATTACAAAGTAGGTCCAAGTTCCATTCATCTCTTTTAAACTAGAAATGCTGGATGTGGTGTAATGGTATTAGACTTTCATATACAAGATAAAAGTACTATTTTGTAGTCTTTAAGCATAATGAAAATGTGTGGCAGAAAAGAAATGCAAATTATGACATAATGACATAGCAGCCTTTCATCTGTGTTGCATAACTTTTAAGTATGTGAAATTTGTTGGAAATGGTTTGGTTTTCACTAGGAAAGGGAAATTGTTCAAACATTTGTTTGCATAAATTTCCTTTTAAATAGAAAGATGAAGTTCATAATTATTGTATACTCTTTTTTTTTAATAATTAAAAGCTTTTTATTTAAAAAAAAAAGAAAGTCCTTAAAGACTTACGAGGCTTAAAACCACTTTTTCTCATAAAGTTAGTCTCAACCTCCAATATGCTCATTATACAATCAGATGAGAAGTGTACTTCTGTAGCAAAGAAAAATTGTATGTGTGTATTTGGGAGGAAGGATTGTTTTGGTGAGTCTCATTTTAGGTTTGTGTGAGGCATATTAAAGTAATTTATGTATTGAAATATTTGAATATTGTAGCTTCTTTGATCATTCAGATAATTTTAAGATTTATTTAGAAATAAGAAGGACATAGGAGATTATTTTAAAATACGTTTCCAAGCTATTTTTCTGTTTTTTTCTTAAACATGGAATTCATTCATTCCAGCCAATGCATAGGAAATTGGTGCACATTCAGGAATGAATAATAAAAATGTGATACTGCTGTAAGTACTGCATAAGGATACGTATAGAGTGAGCAATTTAAAGGTTAGTTTTTATGAGATATTAGAACTTTTCTAAAAACTGGCAGTGCTTTTTCCTCTTTCCCTCTCTCACCATATGCTGCCACCTCTCCTTTCCTGTTCAGCAAGCTGATTCAGCTTACTCACTGAAATAGCACAAAAGCAGGGTTTTTTTCCTTTATTAGAGTTAACTTTTTGCTGGTTTAGTGAGATAAGTATCCAAGTAGAGGATTACTGAGGACTTGAGGGAAGGAGAAGGGGAAAGGAGGCTGCAGCAGCTGTAAGGTGTTAAATTGGCTCAGCTGTCATGTAAAACGTCACTGTCAGTCACCACAGTTCAGTTCTCTTCCTCTATTGTTTAGACTTAAAATCATCTTAAATGAAAATATTTTTACATTTTATAACACGACCAGATGTTCAGGTATTTGTTTACCTTACTGTTGTGCAGGATCTCGGCCAATCAGTGATAGTGACATCTCAGATTATGATGTTGATGATGGTATTGGAGTTGTTCCTCCAGGTGCGTGGGTGAACAGCATGGTCCTGCTTTCTTCTTCTTCTTCTTCTTCTTCTTTTTTGCTTGTTTGTTTATTTTTTCTTTATAACATTTTGAAATGTTAAGGATACTGTTTTTGGAGAATGCACTGTGAAAAAAACAGTTTTCCTGATTATTCCATGGTACCTGCCCTAAATCATGGTGAATTAAAAAATTCTACTATTCATTCATTGGTATTTCTTTTACATATCATTCTTCATATGTGAACCACTGGATGGTTCAGACTTTAATTGTTTACCACATAATGTTCCAAGCATTATTTAAAATATAAATTAAATTAAAAAAAATTTTTAAATGGTTATTAAGATTTCAGTGTTTATTGCAAGCATTTTTTTTATTTTGCTTTTTGCTTGAAACTTAGATATAATGCAGTCTCCCATGGACTTTATTGAGAATGCATGGCTGTAGATTAAGATGCATGTTGCATGGCTGTATCTTTTATAGTTTTCATAAGCCTTCATGAACTATCATTACCTAAATGTTCATAAGTATATACTTGTGCAGACTATCGTGGTTTTAATTTTAGTTCAGCATTCCTTACATACTGAAATTCTTGAGGATCATTTTGGATACCACATTTTTTTACTTCTGTTTGACTGTTGCCACAAGTCAGATGAATATGTTTCCCAATAGTCCCAAATGAACTGAAGAGTCACTATGTCATCGCCAGTAATATATAAGATTTTCTGTGGATCTTCCTGATGAAAATTAATGAATTAAATCATGGTGGGAGTTGGAAAGCTCTCTGTCTTCCTGATTTGTGTTTAAAGTAATCAGATAATTTATTTATTCATTATATAGCCATAGAAATAAATGAAATATTTTATTAGCACAATATAATTTTGATGTTTACTGAGCCAAATTCTCCTTCCTTTGATGTTGATTGGGTTCTTTCCTTTCTTTAATACACTTACCACCTGAGTTACTAGGAGGGAAATTTGTTCAGGAGTGTCTAGTAATGATATTTGCTTTAATGAAGCCATTAATCTTGGTATTTTTGCATCATCTGAGAGAACAAACATTTAAAATTAAAATAGATCATAGGTTCTAAATATTTTTTCCTATTTATGTTTTCATTCTTTTAGTTGGCAATGTAGATACTGGCATAGGACATACTTACACTTAAGGTTTCAGTATAATGTATTAAGGATTTGGGCTTTTTTTCAGCTGCTGGTTCTTCAAGGTATCTGTTTGCCATTTGAAATAAACCTGTGGTGGGCCGACCCTGACTGAATGCCAGGAGCCCACCAAAGCCGCTTTATCACTCCTTTCCTCAGCTGGACAGGGGAGAAAAAAATATAACAGAAGGCTCCTGGGTCAAGATACAGACAGGGAGATCACTCAGCAATTACCATCACAGGCAAACCAGACTTAACTTTGGGAAAAAATAGTTTAATTTATTACTAATCCAATCAGAGTAGGGTAATTAGAAATAAAACTAAATCTTAAAAACACCTTCCCCGCACCCCTCCCTTCTTCCTGGGCTCAACTTCACTAACGAATTTCTCTACCTCCTCCCCAGCAGCGGCGCAGGGGTACGGGAACGGGGGTTGTGATCAGTTCATCTCACACTGTCTCTGCTGCTCCTTCCTCCTCAGGGGGAGGACTCCTCACACTCTTTCCCTGCCCCAGCATTGAGTCGCTCACACAGGAGACTGTCCTCCATGAACTTCTCCAATGTGAGTCCTTCCCACAGGCTGCCGTTCTTCACGAACTGCTCCAGTGTGGGTCCCCCACAGGGTCACAAGTCCTGCCAGCAAACCTGTTCCAGCATGGGCTCCTCTCTTCACAGGTCCTGTCAGGAGCCTTCTCCATACGGGCTGCCCATGGGGTCAAAGCCTCCTTCAGGGCACGTCTACCTGCTCCAGTGTGGGGTCCTTCCTGGGCTGCAGGTGGATGTCTGTTCCACTGTTAACCTCCATGGGCTGCAGGACAATCTCTGCTCTGGCACCTGGAGCACCTCCTCCCCTTTCTCCTTCACTGACCGTGGTGTTTGCAGAGTTGTTCCCCACATATTCTCGCTCCTCTCTGCAGCTGCTGGTGCTCAGCATCTTTTCCCCCTTAAATATGTTACCATGGAGGTGCTACCACCATCGCTAATGGNTCTCTACCTCCTCCCCGTGCAGGGGTACGGGAACGGGGGTTGTGATCAGTTCATCTCACACTGTCTCTGCTGCTCCTTCCTCCTCAGGGGGAGGACTCCTCACACTCTTTCCCTGCCCCAGCATTGAGTCGCTCACGCAGGAGACTGTCCTCCATGAACTTCTCCAATGTGAGTCCTTCCCACAGGCTGCCGTTCTTCACGAACTGCTCCAGCGTGGGTCCCCCACAGGGTCACAAGTCCTGCCAGCAAACCTGTTCCAGCATGGGCTCCTCTCTTCACAGGTCCTGTCAGGAGCCTTCTCCATACGGGCTGCCCATGGGGTCAAAGCCTCCTTCAGGGCACGTCTACCTGCTCCAGTGTGGGGTCCTTCCTGGGCTGCAGGTGGATGTCTGTTCCACTGTTAACCTCCATGGGCTGCAGGACAATCTCTGCTCTGGCACCTGGAGCACCTCCTCCCCTTTCTCCTTCACTGACCGTGGTGTTTGCAGAGTTGTTCCCCACATATTCTCGCTCCTCTCTGCAGCTGCTGGTGCTCAGCATCTTTTCCCCCTTAAATATGTTACCATGGAGGTGCTACCACCATCGCTAATGGGCTGAGCCTTGGCCAGTGGTGGGTCCATCTTTGAGTCAGCTATCATTCATCCTGTCAGACGTGGGGGAAGTTTATCTAGCACCTTCTCACAGAAGCCACCCCTGTAGCCCCCAGCTACCAAAACCACAGAAACACAATGCAAACCCATTTTACATCTGACAGCTGAGTGCGTTGGACTCTATTCGCTGGGCCAGCACTTGAGTAACTGATTCTTACAGAAATTTCTTGGGGCTGTGCGTGCTCAGATGTTCCCTTGAAAAATGCAGGGACCCAAACTTTCTCTGAGATAGCTGTAGAAAATTGCAAGATTTAATCTGTAGCAGTAGGATTTACAATGAGCTGAGGGGTCTCTCAACTGAAACTTGAAAGGCCTGGTGAGGAAGCTTCTTCTGAAGTCTACCTAATCAGAAACAATGGGACAGCTGACCTGACCAAGCACAAACTTGTCTACTTTGAGTTTAATGTTTGGCAATTGTAAATTGAGTTCATCTGTTTGTGGTCCCTGTGTGCAGCGGATATACATATAAGTGTGTAGGGGTTGTTTGCAGGTGCAACCTGAACTCTTAAAAGGGGTTAGACTTTAGGCACACAGAGGGAAAGAAAATTTCAGTCAGCAGCCACGAATGCATGACAGCCTAGACAGCATATGAAAATGTGTTTTGCAGTGTGAGCTGGAAAAGGTTGCCAGTCCCACCATCTACTGAATTGCTGAAGAATCTTAGGCACAGATTCAAAAATGTGCCTGGACCCCAAGTTCAGATATGCATTTCTTCCCTCCTATCCAACCTTCCTAACTTGTCACATTGCTAAATCTTCTAAGACTTTGGACTGATACCTTCATTTGCACTGAATGAGTAGTACAGTATCTTCTCTATCTGACAGTCCCCTCTGTTAAAATCAAGTTGCATGCAAGGTCCTTGTTGTGCTGCGGGGTCTTTACTCCTTCCCTCCTCCTGCCCACCAATACCATGGACCTCACCAGAGTGCACTGCGGTTCTTGTCTGGTCCAGATTTCCCACACCTTCTCCTGAAAGATATGCATGTGGGAGAGAATGACAAATATCCAAATTTCCCCATAATACTGGATGATGATGCAGCTCAGGGGCACTCTTAGACCATTTGAGCATAGCCTCTGTTGGCTTCAACTAGCTTAGTCTAGGATTAAGATATTCCTTCTCAACAGAAGTAAGAATATAATAATTGAGTTTACAACATGTGATGCAAAAGGAAATGTTTCTCTTTAAAGCCCCTTTTCCTTCCTTTAGCACTTACTTGCCAGTGTTACCCGCTGTGGTGCTTGTACGTGATAAATAAGCTCTGTCTTTTTTAAAGGTATATTCTTACAGTTGTTATTTTATTCTTTCTTGAAATATTCAGAAGAGAAGGAAGTTATTTGCCTTCTTAATATCTCAAGATTTTCACAAGCATTATTGCTCATTTTTTAAAAAAGAAACAGAACTGCAAAATGTTGAAGCACAGAAGTTCACTTGATCACCACCATAAGCTAAAAAAGGAATGATGAAAATATTTTGACTGATTTAACTAATATTGGAAATTCTTAAAAATATAATTTCAAATGTTTTACCAATTGCTAAGGCAAATGCATATTAGCATTTAGTAATAACAGAGAAAACTATTTTCCTAAGCTGCAACAAATCACTGCTTGTCAAGGAAAGTAAAGACTGCTACATCAAAAATAATGGCACTTTGATAACTTCAGGAATATTTTAAGAAAAGTATTTTTCACTTGTCATATCACAAATGTGTCTTATCTTTCATATAATTGTACTGTCCTCACTTGTTATTACTGTGTTGCAGTGATATGTATAATTTTTTTAAAGTCAGTTCATAGAACTGTTCATAAAAGGAGTTTATATCAACAGCTCAAAGTAACTTTAAGCTCAGATTTAACAGAAATTATTTTTTGACAGGGTTTTTTGGTATGCCCACATCTGTTTGCATGAAGTAAATATTTTAAATCTCTCAGCCTCTCCTCATATGAGAGATGCTCCAGTCTCTTAATTATCTTTGTGATCCTGAGCTGGACTCACACCAGTAACTCCATGTCTGTCTTTCATGGGGGAGCCCAGTACTCCACATGTGGCCTCACCCATGCTAAGTATATAGGAAGGGTCAGTAAAGGACCAGTAAAAGATTTAATAAAATCAAAAGATGTTTTGAGGCCTATCTTTTTAACCAAAACTTCAGTAACGTTCTTAATTAAAAAGAAAAAACAAAAAGACGATACTCAGTTGACAATATCCCAAAGGGTATTTTTAATGAGCTGTATTGCTTATGCTTTGGGTAACTCTTCAGAAGAATTTATTTTTCTTTCATATGTAATCTGTACGAATGGTTGCATTGTACTTACCTTCCTCCTGTAGCAGCAGGGTGACATCAACACACCACCTTGTCATTGTCTGTATTGTCTTAAGAAGAAACCAAAACAGTTCTTGTATCGAGCACGTGCTAGCACCATTTTCATCATCCATCCAGCTTCCATTTCATGCCACACCTGACAGTTTCCCATGAGCAACTGAGAAACTTCTTCTGCATAAAGTACCATAAGCTTGATTGCTGCTATCATGCTGGTCCATGCAAATAATTCCTCTGCTCACTCTGGAGAGCACAGAGCCTTTGTATTTGAGGATATGAGGAAATGTTACTGTTGCTGTCACTGTCACGATGACTTTGGAAGTATGGATGCGATTTGACCAACTTGACAATACTTAAGCTAACGTTCAGGATAAATGTGAATTGTCTGTTGTGTAAGCTTTGTGTACGCACAGTGCACAGGTTTCAGATATCATTCCCTGGATAGCTTGGCTATGAAGAATATATAGGATAAAATCATCTTTCTATACCAGATTTTTAAGTGTGCAGGATAATCCTAGGTGTATTTTAGGCAGACTAGAGATACTCTAGAAATATATTTTAAACTGAAATATATTTTTTTATTTAAATTATATGTATTTCAGTACAGTTGCCTAAAGATTGGAAAGAAGTTTTCTATTTCTTTGATTTTAATATTGAATAAATGTAAACTAGTGTGCCTTCTGATAGAGATGACAGGATTTTATCTAAAACAAGCTTGTTTGGAAAATGAAATATCTTTTAGCAGATACAGCTTGGATTTAGTTATCCTGAGAAAGGGAACACATCCAGCTTTAGTCACGTGTAGTCTTTTTTCTTCCTCTGACAAAAACCCAGATGTTTTCAGCAGCAGCATTAGTACGTGAGATGAAAGAAGCTCCACTGAGTCCTGAGAGCCCTTTTTTTACTTCAAAATTTGCACATAGTTCTTGTCCTGAGATCAAGGAGATCCTTATGTTTGTTTCTAATTTTATTACACAACTCTGAAAATTTTTTTCTGCAAGTAAGGTACTCCAGCATCACAGTACATCAAAACCTGCAAAACATTGGAATCCTTCTTTTTTAAAAGGTTGATAAACATGGGTAGACACTTTCATGCATGCTATCAACTTTTACAGGCCTATTTTGCAGTCAGTACTCAGTGCAGCTTTGCTATTAAAAATGCTCTTTAAGTGGCAAGCATTTGCTGGTTTTGTAGCTACTAGTGACCTCTCTTTTGTAGCTACAAGTGAGCTTTTTTCCCCCAAGTTTTCTCTGGTTTTCAAACAATAGTCCCCACCCTCCACAAACTTGAGTAATGTCACATTTTAAATTTGAAATTATGTTTATTGATTTTATTTGACATGTCTAACAGTGTTGTTTGAGAACAGCATACACATGCACTCAACATTGTGGTCCCTGGTGTTTTTTTTCTGAGGTACAAGATATGTTCTTAAGATGAGTGCTTTTCTTTAAGCCCAGTCCTACCCTCTAAGATATATCAATACTCACAGTGCTTCTTGTTTCCCAAATTTATTAACCTCATCCCACCTCTCTGCTTCAAGAAATGAAGAAAAGAATTATTTCCCATTCTCTCACACAAGCTGCTATCCTACAAAATAGAAGACACAAAAGTGGGACAAAATGATAGCAGACCTTGCAGAGGTCTTTCTGCATATGTTTTCTATCTGACAGTAACCAGAAAGCCTGTAGTAATACTCTCTAATCATTTTTTTATCAACATTGTCTCCTTCCTATCTCCCTTCCCTATCATACTTGTAGTGATGAAGATTTCTGATACAGGCTGTTTTGTCAGCTGAACAAAATAACACATTTCGGGAACTTCATGCTAGACAAATTCACACAAGAAGCAAAAATTATTATTTGAGAATCTAAACAGTAATTTTTGAAGACCTTAATTTTTGTTTAGGATTCCTTCTCTGTCATTAAGGGATTTTCTGTCAAGGGATTCTTGTAATCTCTTTTAAATGTCTAGAATTGAGCAAGCAAAGTGAGCAAATCTCCTTAGGCTCTTTGGGAAAGACAACAGGCACGTTTTGAAAGCTGTTAATCTTATTGTGCTTCATTTTCTGTTTTAGGATGGGATTAAATGTGTATAACAAGGCAAACAGTGTGCTATATGGAAAAAGACACAGGAATATCAGTGCTTTAAAATGTAGTGACATTCTGCTGATTTTTTTAAAATCCTATGTAAAGATGAACTATGAGTAGTAACTTTGCAGCTCATTCATAGTATTCAGAAAAAAAAGTTCTGCAGAGCATGCAACACCTTAATGCTCGTAATTTTGGAAAGTAGGTGGCTTTGGCTTAGTTCAGTAGGAGAACATCTTTGTATTTAACTGAAAAAAGAGAAGGGTGATTTATATACGGGCAGTCCTGGATGTCTCTGTGCTGTCGTACACAAGCATGCATTCACCATTTGTTAGATGAGGTAAACCTACATTGCTTGGATTCCTTTCAAATATTTGCTACTGTATGACGACTTTGAAATACAATTTACTCTGGGTACTCCTCCCCAAGTCAGAAAACTGTTTCAGTCCTCTCCTTCACATCTTCCAGTACACAATGAAAATCATCTCCGTTTCTCTTTCTTTGTACATGTAGACATTTAAAGGTAATGCCAGTAATTTATGCTGGATGCATGATACTTCGGGATGTACAACAGCTGAATGACGACTTGAAAGTTATGTAAGCGTTTAGATGTATGTCCCTGGAAGGACTAACCGTCTGAATCCTTTCCAAACCCAGACTTTTATTCTCTAATTTCCTTTTGTTGCCCTCTTGCCAGTAGGTTATAGATCTAGTACTAGAGAAAGTAAATCTACAACGCTAACTGTGCCAGAACAGCAAAGAACAACACATCATCGTTCACGATCAGTATCTCCTCACCGTGGCGACGATCAGGGCAGGACCCGTTCACGTTTACCAAATGTGCCATTACAGAGGTAGGCATTACAAGTTAGCGAAACACTAGGGCGTTTCAAGTTTGTATAATCCGTCATGATTAACTTTTCTGTTGCTCAGCAATTTTTCACAATTTAAAAACTTTTTTTTAGTATCTGAATTTAATAGTGTAGTATTTGAACTTGATGTATGCTTTTATTAATCATTCAAGAGCACTGACGGGATAAATCGTGACTTTGTAAGATTTACCTCTTCTTACTGATATTTTCTCTGCGATTCATCATCTGCGTACCATAACCAATACATAAGTTTGGAAATGTTTTTTCAGTCAGTGGCTGAATCTTGCATGAAGCCACTTAAGTATATTTGTTGGATAATAAATAGCGACATGTACAAATTGTATAATAACTATGAATTGAACTAACTTTGAAGTAACAGCAAGTTGTATTTATGTGACCTTTTTACTGGAAAAAGTAAAAATTACTTTATAGAATCAGATAGTGATTTATAAACCTCTATCTTCTGCATTTACTGCTTTTAATAGACAACCTATTAACTGGAGAATCCTTTTTGAGCTTTTCATTTGCATGCTTTTTGCCTTTTTTGAATAGTGCCGTACAAAATGTTTAAGCACAAAACTTGACCCACTTGATTTTGCTTATTTTATTGTGCAGGATAATAAGCTTCCTTACAACCTCTCATGGAAGCCTAAAAATTACATAGTTTTTAACAGTTTTCCTTTCCCCCAGTTTCTAGGAAACTTTGTTCTTGAATTAGTGCAAGACCTTGAAGTGTTGCACTAGCAACATAATTGCCCAATAGCTGTGTAGTTTACTGAAAATCTACCCTTCTAAGCTGAATTTGTGTACAAAATTTTGTACTACATTACTGTCCTTCTCCATTGTTTCTGTGTCTGGTTTTTTTGGAGTTTCATCATCAGTCATTTAATACCAGACATCCGTGATGTTTCAAAATTATGGTATATTCTGGAAAACCAACTTCTCCTCCCAATTAAGAATCTTGATAATCTTGCTTCTTCCTTTCATAGAATCATAGAATGACTAGAGTTAGATTAGAAGGGACCTTAAAGATCATCTAGTTCCAACCCCCTGCCCTGGGCAGGGACACCTCCCACTAGACCAGGCGGCTCAAAGCCCCATCTAGCCTGGCCTTGAACTCTTCCAGGGATGGGGCATCCACAGCTTCTCTGGGCAACCTGTGCCAGTGCCTCACCACCCGCACAGTAAAGAATTNCCGTGACCCAGGTGCAGGACCTTGCACTTGGCCTTGTTGAACTTTGTGAGGTTTGCAAGGGCCCACCTCTCAAGCTTGTCCAGGTCTCTCTGGATGGTGTCCCCTCCCTCCAGTGTGTTGACTGCACCACACAGCTTGGTGTCATTGGTAAACTTACTGAGAGTGCAGTCAATCCCACTGTCCATGTTGCTGACAAAGATGTTAAACAGCAATGGTCCCAATACCAACCCTTGAGGGACGCCACTCTTCACTGGTCGCCACTTGTACATTGAGCTCTCGACTGCAACTCTTTGAGTGTGTCCATCCAGCCAATTCCTCATCCACCGAGTGGTCCATCCATCAAATCCATGTCTTGCCAATTTAGGGACAAGGAGATCATGTGTGGGACTGTGTCAAATGCTTTGCACAAGTCCAGGTAGGTGATGTCAGTTGCTCTTCCCTTATCCACCAATGCTGTAATGCCATCATAGAAGGTGACCAAATTTGTCAGGCATGATTTGCCTCTGGGGAAGCCATATTGGCTGTCACCAATCCCCTCCTTATTTTCCATGTGCCTTTCCATCCTCCGAACCAAATATGCTGTTCATATGCATTGAAATTTTGTGTGCTTCTTATGTCTCTGCTTACATCCCCCTCTGTTACATCAGTTCTTACAGATGAAGCTATTTTACTACCCACCAAATCACACGCTGTTGCATTTCTCAGTAATGCATCCTTTTGAAATAGAAGAGTACGGTTGTACATCAGGCTGTGGTTCTGACTCATTTTTTTCATAGTAGAGAGAATGAGAACTCATTCTGCTTTTGCAAACAATTATACTTGCTCTTGTTGTATCTTTCTATTGACAAGCACAATGCACAAATGAAATACTTCATAGTCAATTCCATCCATCCTTTCATTCTATAATTGGAAAAACTAATGCTTCTTGTTTCAGTGGCTGTTATTAATCTAGAGGAAGAATCTGTCCTTTCAGTAGTAGTTTCTTTTCTTGTTCTTTTTTCATGTGAAGAGAGGAGGCTGAAGCTTACCTCCATTTATACAAAATCATACCCCTTTTGTATAAGACTTAGTTTGTTGCAGAGTATCCCAGAATTTCTTAAAGAATTCTTGGAGACACCTGCAAAAAGTTGACAGCCCCAAATCAACACTTTAGAAACCTGGCTGGGAATCTATAAATGAGTAAAACTTAATTTCTTGTGAGGTATTATCCGTTCTTATGCTATCTCAGTTATTCTTTAAGTACAGGCTTTGAAAATGCCATTACTGAATCCATCAGTGTACACAGATACAGGCATGTACTTCTAAATGTGGTAGAAATGGCTGCTTTCTATACTTAGAGGTGGTGGTGGTGGGTTAATATTAAGATATGATTTTTTTTTTTAGAAGTCATATATTAACAATTGAATGGTAAAAAATTTGCCTCAACCAATTTGTACTGTAATCCATTAAGATGTGTTATTTATGAGAAAACAAGATTATCATATATCTTTCTGCCTTTCAGGAGTTTAGATGAAATTCATCAAATGAGAAGATCACGTTCTCCAACTAGACACCATGATGCCTCCAGAACTCCGGTTGATTACAGATCCAGAGACATGGATAGTCAGTATTTGTCTGATCAAGAAAGGTACATCGTCAGCCTGAACTTGGGAAAAAGTTTAGAAATGCCTTTGCCAGTTTGCCTAATTTTCAGGTGTTCAGTAGGAACACAACTGATAGTGATGGGGAAGGGAGAGAAATCATCTTAACGGTCAAATCTAGTGTCATGGTTAAATTATCAATACCTCTTTTTTGGTAAAACTGTGTACTAGTTAATAGTAATAGCAGGTATCTAGTCTAACGGCTCTTGAGTGTTTGTCCTAGAATATTCTGCTGTTTGTTTCATGAATGAAGCCCAGAGATTTTTGCCAGAAAACCATAAATCTACGTGTATGCCCTAGCTATTCTTGTAACTCAGAATTTATCTGTTTTGGTAACCGGCAAAATACCAGGCAGTTACTACTACTTGGGAGTTACATATGCTATGATTTGCATTCCTGTGCTTAGAGATTTTGGACATCTATATATGCAGTCTCACAGCATCTTTTGTAACATTCTGGTGAACTTGGTACAGTACTCTAAGCATAGCAAGGATAGTTGCGGTGCTTGTAATTAGCAAAAATCTCCAGTCTTAGATGCATGACACATACATATCTCTCTCTGGAAGACACGCAATGGCTACACTCCTCAGAGAACACTTGGCCTTGCCTATTAGGCATTGTTTTCAGGTATCTAGGAATATATTCTAAAAAAAAAGGAAGAAAATTATAATTTCTATTTTGTTTATAGCTGAAAAAAGTTTTAAAAGGTATTTCAGTTCAGTATTTGGGAAAGATAAGGATGACAGACAAATAGATTACCAATGTTTGTGGATTGTTTGTTTACTTTGAAAAAAATTGTATAGCTAAACTATAATGGCAAACTTTTACCATTCAAATAAGATCAATTATCCTAGTAATGTCTTTGGATTTTTTTTTTTTTTGCATTAAGTTGCTATTTTTCATTAGTAAAGATGACAAAACCTTTTCGAATGATCCAGTAAATTCAACACATAACATATATTTCACAGTGATGTGAAAATGTGCAAAGAGTAAACCATAAAAGTCTCTGGAACTCTTTGTCCAGTTTTGAAGCAACATAGAAATTGAATAACAGATGGCTTTTGCATTTGAACTAGTTCAGTTTTTTATATGATCTTGCCTGTTTTGCTTTTTTAATGTGATAACATACATATGGGAATTAATGAGTTATTTGGAACATTTTAAAATTCAACTTTATAGACAAATAGTATGTACAGAAGTTGGATTTGTTGTACTGAATTTCCTTTCAGAGGTGAATTTAAATGCATTTAAAATGTATTAATCAGATTTATAGTTAAGGTAATTCAAGTAATTTCCACTTGTTGCAAATGTTATTAAAAAGTAGCTTTTGTCAGTAGAAGTAAGTATAGACAGTTAACTGTCTAAGCCAATTTTCTTCCAGTAAAGACTCAAATCATTATATAAATGCTGATATATGCATGGATTATGCTTGGAGAGCAGGGCTTGCATTGAGGCTTTCTCAGAGATGAGCCATCAGACCAGAGCCACAGCAGCAATGGGCTGCTGGATTTGTTCAGAGGACTAAGACACAGACTTCAGTTCTTTTCAATGTTCAGAAAATACTTTTCAGAAGTTTAAAGATCAGACATGAAGGATCTACGTGGCTTATTTGCAGGATTTAAAGATGGGCCCATGCACTTACTCTCTTGGAGTAATAATCTTGTCTGCGGTGGTCTCCCTTTTCCCATTTTCATTTTCCCCCCAGATTTCTTCAGTTGTGGAGAATGTTTAACTTTTGCAGGTTTCACTGTCTTTCAGTACATAAGACCAGCATCATAGGGAAGATCAGTACCAGCTTTTGTTGAGGAAGATTCTCTGTGACATCCAAGGATTTTTTTTTTTAAATCTTTATTCAGTATTATATATTAGTATCAAGAATAGTATAAGTATTATAGGTTTTTCCTTTACTGAACCCTTCATTTAAACAAGTACATTCCTGTAGATGGCTAACATAAACTTGGTTTGAAAGGTAATTAGACAATAGTTACATGACAAAAATTACAGTTGCTGATTACTTTTGATCATTTTCTTAATGATCTGTTGTTGGTCACAAATTAATATTGGATGTTCTGAACAGATCTTTGTAAAAATGGTTATTATAGTCTCTTACTAAAGCATCTGGTGTGGTAAATTTCCAGTAGAATTGATTTGTCCACTTTACCATTTTTATATATATTTATATACATAAATATATACACACACATGTATGGCTGTGTATATATATTGATCTGTTAGGAAAAACTTTTGATTATGAGGTCTAGCTAAGCAGTATACTTTTGTCTGAATTTAGGACATCATTCCTAAATGAATTTTGTCTGAATTTAGGATCATCATTCAATTTTCAAGGGCATGGCCTTTTTCGTTTTTTTTAGTGTTTCTTTTATTCCTAAATAAAATCTGATAATGTGAGTAGTAAAATGCTCCCATTAGAAAACACTTGTTCTAGAATAATAGTCTTTATTTTAAATGTATCCAAACCAGACTTAATTTATTTTATAACTGTATCTTCTTACATTATCAGTAATCAATTATGATGGATTCTTTTACTTTGTGTTTTTAACTTGAAGATATCACAGTGGATTTGCTATTTTATATCCCTTTTCTGGATAGCTTTTATATTGCTGTTTTCCGTGGGCCAATTACAATAGAAACTCTTGGCTTCACAAAGGTAAATATGAACAAGGTGTCCTATGATTTAATGTGGACTTCGCATCTACTTTGCAACTCTTAAAATGGTTATTTTTCCTAAAATGTATGTTTATTTGTAATTTGAAAACTTTCATATAAATTCTGTCAGTCCTCTGAGCTTATGAATGGAAATTTTGGTTAAAAAACCCACAATAATTCAGTTCAACTTTAATACATTTTGTTGCATCAAAATCAGGCTAGTGGTTCCAGATGCAAAGTCAAATCTCACACATTCCTCACAAGCCATTATTTCAAGTTCCCAGTTTAGAATTTTAGATAAATTTTACCTATAATGCATCAATTAAATGGGTCATTTTATAATGGCATGAAACAAAAAATACATTCAACAACTGCTGCTTTATCTATTTTGTAATTTTTTCTCTCTTTGTCGCCATAGTATTTCACATGATTCCCTGCTTCTTTTAAAATAGCATGTTTCCATGAAGTTTAGCTTTAATTTCTTATTTATGATAATTAGGAGGTTTGGAGCTTGGCTTTTCTGGTTGTGTTAAGTGCATAAAACTACAAGATTAATTAAAGGGATATTTCATATCATAGTCATACTTACCATAGGCATAAATATGTATTAATTTTATCATCTTGCTGGCTGTAGCATGTGTTTAGTTACAGAAAAACAGAATAAATGGATGATTTTCTTAATTGGAAACAATAAGAAACAAAAAGTCTGATGGCTGATAAGCAATTTTTTGTGTTTTTTAGGATTGCATTACAAAATACTGTCAAGAGCTATGAGTCAGAATTTATGGCCAAACGTAATATTTCCAGTGAAAAAATATTTTTGTTTTTCCCAAAAGTGTGACTTGTTACTCTTCCCATAAACCAATCTGCAGTAAATTAGTAGCAAACCCTCCCTGCTTTTTCCTGTATGTTTTTCGCTGAGGAAGAAAAACAAACAACAATCATCTTTTTTTTTTTTTCCCCTAAAGTATTTCTTCATTAATTAGTTTATGAGGAAGGAGGTTATTAGAGAAATATAGCTGGTTTATGGTTTCCTTTTGTCATGAAGAGCTCTGAAATGGTACTTATGACTTTTAAAAGGAGAAATCCCACAAAATTAGGTGCCATGCTAAAAGGAATTTCTTGAAAATGTAGTTATCACAGGCATTTTTTGGCTCATATTCTTTGAGAAGTGCAGTCTGGGTTTGAACATCGTCAGACTGTCTCTCTGGGTGGAAGCTTCTTGTTTCTTTTTATGTTTTCATTTGCGTATCATTGGCATAAACCATGTCATCTAATGCTTCATAATTATATCTGTTTCACTCACCACCCATCCTGTCTGTGCAGTGAGCTTCTTATGCTGCCCAGAGCAAAACGAGGAAGAAGTGCAGAGTGCCTACATACCATCAGGTAAATACAGGAATTCGGTAATCATGAACACATCTGGTCAGTTGTCTATACTTTATGTGCCCGATTTTTTTCCATCGCAGTATTTAGTCCCAGTAAGTAAAGAACTTCCTAGTATGTTGTGATTCGGGTGTCAGTTGTTCTTTTTTGTTCATTTTAATTCAGATTGAGATGTGTTTATATGTTTGTGAACTTCAGTAGTAAGGATTAAAGCAGTTGAAGAAATGCTGACTTTGCAGTTGTATTTTGTGGTAGATTTTTCTGTCTAGTCACAGAAGTCCTGGTCTCACAATGCATGACAGCGCTGTTGTAATTTCAAACATTCCTTTTTAGTTGTTTTTATGTTTTCTTTTATTTACATGTTTATGTTTATATTACAGCCACACACAAGCCAAAAACCTTTACTTGTTGTGACACCTGATCTCATGCTGATTTTGGTCACTTGTAGAGGAAAGAACAGTGATTAATGAGGGCTCACCAGGAACCCCAGATTTTAGGGGTCTCGTATTACTTGGTTTTGCATCCAAAAATTGTGCTATAAATTAGATCCAGGCATAAAGTCTGTAGTTTGGGCTCATCTTCAATCTTCATCAATCTCTCATTCCAAAGCTTGGAGCTCCCTGTCTCAACCCTTCCCAATGTTATGAAACTAAATGGGACTGAAATATCTTTATCTAACAAATCTCATTTTGCTTCCCCTCTCCTTTTTTTTTCACCACGTCTGTTAACCTTGTTAAAAATTCATGTCAGATTGTATAGAAAATCTTCCGTTTAGAATCATCAAATATGCAAGCTGAAGTAGTTAATCATTCATCTACTTCAATGAAGTAATTAACCATTTTTCTGTTTGGGATCTGCGTGTTGCTAAGAGTTTTACATCAGTGCTTTATGTTTAAAATTGTCTTTTAAAACCATGCAGTCTAATGCAGTTATTAATTTACTTGATATAGGGTTTTCCCCAATAGAGTAGTGGGTTTTTTTAATATGCCTTGGGTTGCTTTAATTCTCTTTATCAAATTCAAAACAGCATCGAAGGTGCTGCGATAGGGTTCTGTTATAAGGCACAGTAGTTACAAAGGTAAAATAATAAATACAAAAATTTTCCACAAAATTTATGCATAACTGAATCTGTTAAATTAAAATTTAAGATTTTATGGTCAATAGAGTTTCATTCTCATACTTTGGCTAAAAACTTTTTCCTCAAGGTTTTAAGTTTTAAAGATTAATAATTTATTTCACTGCCTGTTATGTTATGCCTGTTTATTGTCATATAATAACACCTTTCCTGCCTCCTTCCTATGGCCTTTCTGCTGCCTCTTCTGTAGCTTCACTCCACTTCTTGCTCCCAGCTCTGTGCTTTTTCCTTTCCCTCTTAAAGATTATAATTTTCATTAGAATTCTTCAATGACAATGCTTAAATTCTCACTTAATTCACAAAGTAAATGTTGTATTATGAACTTTTGATGCATTTTGCCCAGTCACTATAGATTTCCAATAGTTTTATAAATCTACGAACCAGTCTGGACAGTTAACCAGTTAAAAATTGTGCATGGGCAGCAATAGACTTAGGTAAGAGCTACACTGAATTCAGAGAGCACAGACATTTCTTGCCTTTTTCATTATTCTAATTATTACTGTTGTGTTTTATGACCAAGAAAATTAATACATTCATCCCTTTAAAGTAACAGTAATGGTATACTATAAAACAGTATGGTATTTTTAATAATGTATTGAAGGGTAATAGAAGACAACTGATTTTAAAATTTACCTCTGAGGCTTATACAGCCTAATCCAGATTTCAATAATATCCAGAAAATTGCCAATATCCATCCTTGACTGAATAGCTTCAAAAGCCCTTTCAACAAAAATTTGATCTGCGCATTTGTTGCCATCTTATATCCTTTCTAATTTGTAGTGGCCTGACATTTATTCCCATTGGAAACATCATAAGGATTTATCCTTGTTTTCTAGACATCTTTATTATAACATATTAAAAACGTTATAATAACGTTTTTATTTATTGTTGAGAGAGATTCAGCTTAAAATGGGAAAGAAATGTTAAGGGTTTCATGTTAAATGAAAGAAATACTGATATGAGATAGTCCAAGCTACAAAGTTAAGATATATGGGTAAAGTAATACATCAGTTTAGAATAATACTAGTCCTGGCTGTCCATCCTGTCTGTCTGTATGCAATTATGGACTAATAGGGAAGCGGTGGAAGAGCATGTGTACTATGCCATAGGCCATGGGATTGTCACATTCCATGTCTTAGGTGACACCCAATGATTGGTAATACCTGCTAGCGTGCCAGGATTGACCTGAGGAACAACATTCCTTTATTCCAACTTTGCAAGGCCACAGTGACCTCTGGTAGAGATGGCAGCGGTGATGACCGCTAAGCCTATACAAGAAGGTTCAGAGCTCCTCTGTTAAATCCCTCAGGGTTTTACAAGCACTACAGTTTCCGGGCAGAGAGTTGTTTCATCTGTCTGTGGCACAGCTGGGTGTGTAGTGGTGATCTGTGGTGCCTAGGTCCACGCCTTGACAGTAATCAAAATGTCCTATGAGGATAGACTGTTCTTGAAGCTGCAAAATCCTCAAGGCTGCTGGTCCTTCTGCTAATAGCACCGCAGCTGGGTCCTGGTAGGATATGTGGAAAATTCTTAGAACTTATTTGTTAACCCTTAACCATTAAATGTCCACGATTCCCACTTGACAGCCACTGTCTGCCTTTAAATTTCTCCCTTAATCATTTCGTAGAGCTGGATAATAAAGTAAATATTTCCTGTTCTAAAATCTCATATACTGCAAGTTATGATATTAGACAGTTGTCATGTGATATCTCAGAGTACTGCTATGTTGGTTGATGTAGTAGATCTCCTAGGTTTTTTAATTAGATTATTAATAGCATTTAATTACTATTAGAGTTTGAAGCTGATACACCACTTCCAAAAGACTTCCACATTTAAAAACACCAGATGCTATTACACCTATAATTAAGTTTATGATACTGTATATCACTGTTTTAGAAAGCTTTTCATGCTTAGCTACTGAAGAGATTAAAGTCTCTGTAGGTCTCAGTAAGGCATTGATAAGAGAACCAAAGAGCAAGTTTAATATCAACCTAATCCTTTACAACAGTTTGTATATTGTAATTAAAAATATCTATCAATGGAATGTTAGATTACTTCAATTACAATGAAAAAATCTGAACTCTACTAGCATTGTCATGAGTTCATGGACTATATTAACAAAAATGTAAATACAAAAATTTTCCCCCCAGGTAGCTGTCACAGTAGTTGAGAAAAACATATGTTGAGAAGTCTACTCATACAGCTATTAAATGTAGTAGAATATTATGCATTTGTTTTACGTTCTGGTCAGTCTTGGCTTACCTTTACCTGTCTTTTTATTTCTGGCATGTTTTTGTGTTCTGTTTTCTTCTCTGTTCCACCACATTCAAGAAGTTCTGTTAGGCACTATAAAACATTACCACCCAAGATGCCTTTACTAGAAAATGGTATTCATTGGAACCTATACAGGTAAGAAGTGTTAAGAGTCCCCTTTATCTAGTTAGTTCCTTTTTTTAAAAAAATAAAGTCTTAACTTGTTAAATAGAAAAAAAAAATGTTTCATACAGTTTTTATAACAGAGATAAGGGATGTAATCCTAAACCAACTTCATATAACTGTTTAAATTAACCCCTACATTGCAAAAAAACCCAAACGAAACCACTTTGCAGTAGGTAGAGTTGTCTTCACTGTTACAACTGTATGTTGCATGTTTTTCTTTGTTACATTCTTTTTGTTTATGTATAAGATTTTGGTTACATGTCAAATTTATTTTCATTTTGTTTAAATAATTTTAATTTACAAAGCTCAACTCTTCCTGCATGTGCTAAGACCAAATCCGTGATTAGACAGGATATTTCACTCCTTGGTGATAGCCTTAATTCACGAATACCGAAATTTGGAGATGATCTACTGGTTAGGTAAGAAACTGAGGATTAATCCCCCCTCCTGTCTGGTATCTGATATGGATTTGCAGAATAAATGAGCTTCACTCAAGTGATTTCACATAGTATAAAGTGTATCACATTCTTTTATGTTGGCTTAAGATTTACTGCTGTTAATAAGGATTTAAATTTATTGTTTGGTATTTCTCATGCCACTTTCTTACAAGTGGATGTTGTTCTGTCTCATTCAGTTTTAAACATTTCAATGACCATAGCAAAAAAATTCTAGCAGTCTTTTGTTTGCTTTTATTTTCTAGACAAATCTTGGCACTGTCATCCAGTCAGCTCTTTTACATTTTCCTTAATTAAATCATTGTGATCCTACATTTTTTGTAAAGAGAGCATTATTTTATGAGTTAATATCTAACATTGTATTCCTTTCTTTGTTTTCTTTTTCTTTCTCTTCTACCATTGGATGCAATGCACTGGCACTAGTGAACTACAGCCCTCCCTTGACAGGGCTAGGAGTGCTAGTACCAACTGCTTGAGACCAGATACTAGTTTGCATTCACCAGAACGAGAAAGGTATAAAATAAAAACTTATGAATTTCTTGTCATCTGTGCTGGTGATCTTTATCCGTTTTGTTTTTCTTCATATGAGTACTCTACTTTCTCGTACTTCATGTCTGCTTTGGTATTTGTAGACATCTTTGCTCCTATATTCATGTGTGTCATGTAAATTGTGTGTTGGAGTTTATAACCGCTTCTGGCTTCTTTCCTTGTTTTAGTTCAAGCTGATGTCATTGTTTACAAAAGTCCTCAGTATGCTGATAATAGCATTGCAGTGTTAAGTATTTTGACAAAGTAACACTTGGTTGTTAATCTTCATCATCATTTGCTCAGAAGTATTACATTTGTTTCTTGCCTGTTCTGTGGACTGCTAATAAGGCGGTGACATAATTTATAAATTATGACAAAACTTTCATACTTCAAACCAGAACTGTAGTTTGTATAGTGATGTATTTTCTACAAACAGTCAAACTTCATTGCATTCTCAATCTAATCTGCTGCATCTGCTTTTGCAATTACAAGGCACATCACTGCATTAAGTTTTTTTTCACTCTGTGACATTCTATTAAGGCTCACATAAGTCTTAAGAAGACATGTTTGCAATTTAAATGAAATATTGTTGTGCCACATACATCTTGCAGGCATTTTATGAATGCTTTCTGAATTTTTAGTGTTACAACAGCTTGGTTCAAAATCTTAGGTGAACCAAATGCTACTGGTGTATTCGACAGATGGGATTGTTCCACGAGGGAATTTTTCATCACCACCTGTATTTTTGTCTAAGAATTGTACCATTTTAGAGTGAAATTTTAGCTTCAGTAAAGGCACTAGTAGGCTCCCATTGCATGGGAATTACAGTTTCATCTGTACAATACATATTTAACTGGTGTGGCAGTTAATAATGAAAAGTTGCTTTTTCAGTCAACCCACAGTGTGGTGGTTATAAAAGTTCAGTCATTTTCATTCCTGTGGGAGAGGACCTGTGAAGAAAGGCAGTGAGAACATACTTTTCTCTTTGAGATAAGGTTTCACCTACGTTTTTTGTGAAATTTCCCTTTCCCTCCTCCCCACTTCCCACTGCTCCTTGATGAGAACTTTGCTCTTCTCAAGTTGTGCCCTTGTTGCAGAGTGCCTAATGTTCTGCTAAGATATCTCAAGTGGATCTGCACTAGTTCATTCCCATTTAAGATTGAGCTCAAGATATCATTGATAATGTATACATGGTTATTAAAAAACAAAAAAAATTATGAAAGAAATAAGGCCACTCAGAATGAAATACAGGATATCATTCTAGAGTGGTTTTTTTTAAATATTGTAGCATCATATTAATAACAAAGTGTGTAGATATATACAGCTGTATTCATCTACAGGCAGCTATTTAATCTAATAATGTATGGACATGAGCATTATGTTTTGTACTTTTACTTCAAGATGCCGCACATCAAGTTGAATACTCAATCAAACAGTAACTGGCAATTGTAAGCTATCTAGTTAAAATATTATCCTCAAAACTGCACCTGTCACTGATGTTAACTGGTTCTATTATGTCTTTATAATTCATGTCCAGCAACCTCTGTCCAATAAGCACTGCATGGAATCCTCCAGCATTTTTCTTGAGCTCCTCATAAAGGAAAGTGTTTAGTCTGTGGTTTTGGCCTCTGCTGGTATTAAACACATGGTTTAGCCAAATCATCTTGAGCTTGATTCAGAAAAACTTTTACTTCTTTGCTTTTAGGAGTCCTAAATAGGTGCTTTTGACTTGGAATCCTTCATGAGGATGCAGAAAAGCTCTGGTTTAGGAAATTCATATTCAAATTTTCCATGATGCTTTTGTTGAAAAGAATAAGATCTGTGTGGCTCCGGCAGAGGATTTAGGACATACTTTTTTTTTCCTTTCCTACTGACGTAGATGATGTTTTTCCAGTACAGCCCAATTATTGGAAGAAGGTGTTATATTTAATGCATAAAACCCACCGAATTAATCTTTTTTGTTTTGGGGGAAGCTAATTTTAGAAGATTTAATTCTCCACTATTAAAGGTATCTGCTTAAACTTTGATGTGAGGTTAGTGATCAGTTGCGCGTAATGATAGAGGAGTCTGAAGAACACAGAATTAAGTTCAAGGTACGTAGTAAGCATTTTGTTTCTGTGCTGGACAAGGCAAGAATAAGTGACTTAAAATACAGTAAGATAGATTCATCTTAAACAGTAGGAAAGCTTTTTTGAAAGCAAGTATAATGAAACACTAATAGATGGTATGGAAAAGGTTGTATTGCCTTCATTACTGGAGACTGTCTTAAGAAAAGATTAGACAAATATACGTCAGGTGTAGACTTGGTCCTGCTTGTAGCAAAGAGAACGACTATTATGGTTTTGTGAAATCCAATCTGTACAGCATCACTTTATTATCATTATATTTGAGAGACCTATGTTGAAGGTATTGTTAGTTGTTTTTACGGTGTTTCCTCTCCCCCCACGAAATGGAACTGTGGGCTTTATTTAAAAATTTAGACTTTTAGTCATCAAAATATAAAGATGGATTTCTAAGTGTGGCATTGTATATTTTCTTTAACAAAATTATCAGTATACTGATGTATGGAAAACTTATTTCTGCTTATTCCCCCAACCTTTCATCTCAGAGGTTATGAATTAGATTGTATTTGAGATAAAGATTTTAAATGGTCCACTAGAGCTTTTTTTAACAAAAGCGTATTGTCTGTGTGTAACTGATGGACAGTAGAGCCCTATTTCTCTGTGTCAATGATTTGATAGAAATGGTTTTGATCCTTAAATTCTATACAACATTATTCACGTCATTGGTAGTAGTCGGAGTAGTTACTGCTTTTAAGATGCTGCTTTGCTAATAAAAATCATCTGTTGGCCCACATGAATCAGCAGAAAAATACTTTCAGCAGTATATATCAATTTGGGATATATAAATCTTGTTGCACTAAAACAAAAGTAAGACAACAACAACAACAACAAGACATCCCTTTTCTTCTGCACTAAGCTTCATCGTTTGAGCAAGGAAAGTCTGTATAACTTGGCTGGCAAACTGACCTTGCCCTGACACAGGCCTGACAAAGTTTTTTGGTAAATGGAAAGTTTTAGTACAGAACTTAATCCTTCATATATTTCTTTTTGGGCACAGTATACTCTAGATACTCAAAAATATCCAGCCTCTACTAATGCCTCTATACAGTTGCACCATGCCTGCCATTTTTCCCCTCGCCTTTTTTTTTACCCCCTCCTATTTATTCCGAACTGGGGTGGGTTTTTTTTAAATGATTGTGTTGAAGTCCCTGTGATGATCTGCAAAGTGTATGTTAGTTTATAATATATTCATAAATATCCTTTAATGCTGTTGAAAATGGTTTTGGTGCTACCCCTTCCTTTAGTATGATTTTTCTTATTGTCATTTTCATTGTGTCTCAAAATTTCTGCTTTTTTTTCCTTGTAAATTGGTTACCATTTCTTTAGAACAGAAACATTTGTTTGTGACCCCCAGCATCCAGTCAGGGAAGCACATAGGCATGAGAGTTAAGTGCAGTATCTGAACTAGTTCAGCGGTGGTTTCTCATCATAATACCATCTTCCCCAAATAGATTTAAGATTGCAGCCAGTGATCGTTAACAATACGTAGTGTGGCTTTTATTTACCTTCTAATTTTCTTATGTTGCAAGCAATTGTCGTGTGTATTAGCATTTAGCACAAGAGCAGTTGTACGGATTAGTACAGCCTGTATGCTTTGGTCCTGAGAGGTTAGTTAGCGGAGATCTGAGAAGATAAATCTGAAGGAGCACAGCCCAGGGCTTAGTTCATGTACCACAGGGTTAGCATATTTGCTAAATGCAGCCCAGCACTTGTGTTAGATTTCTTCTGAGGCGCTTCACTGTGGTAGGAAGATCTTCAGGGTGTTTGCTATCCGCTGGTTACTACCACCTAAACGAAATACATCGCTAAACCTGTTACCTACTCATAAATAGATAACAGAAGCTGGAGCTGTCACATGTTGCGGTTAAGACCTGTCCTGATTTCATGTTGATTTTTCTAAGGTTTTTTAATAAGTCTGAAGTCTGAAATATTAGGTGTTTATATTGCATGCCTTTTAACAGTTATGCTGAATATCACCGTTTACATTTAAAATACTGTACGGAGAAATAACTGTTGGCATTAGGCATGCAACATTCTGTGTTTCCAGTTCTTTTCAACCATGTAAAGGAACAGGTTATTGCATGTTTGTCTGCGTTGTACTGTGTCTCATGGTCATTCAGCATTCAGTGAAAGAGAGCATGTTCTCAAAGTTCACACTGCATGACCTAGTTAATTCTGTCAAACGCTGTTTAAAATTTGTAGTGGATATCAGCATATTAAGGGCTTTGACTGAGTGCACTGATGCATTAACGTTTTCTTTAACTCTTGCTTTGGAGAGAAAAAGAAACTAGCTACTAACAACCTATTTCCTCTTGAAACTTGTGAAAGATCTACCTAACTGTTCAAGTGATGCTAATCTTGAAACCTTTGTTATTTGCATGTTCCATAAATCAAACCCTTTTCCTTATTAAATGGACTGGAAGGATGCCTCAGAAAGTGAAATATTAGATAGTTATGCAGAGTTTATGTAAACATTTTGCTGTTTGTAAATTAATCACTATATTTGGATTTTGTAAATTGTTATACATACACTTGTACTATTACAACCACATAACATCCCAATAAAATAAGCAACACCAGTCTATACTATAGTATATATAATTCTAAATTAAATGAGCTTTTTCAAGAAATAAAATGTGTAAGGCACCAGTTTTCATTCACAAATCAGGTCCTTTTTTAAAATTTATACAACGTGATCTGCTGGCATGGCAGGAACAGAATGAACAGAAGAGGAAGCTGGCTGCACACACTTTCAATATATAATTTTAAATGAAAAAAAAATTACCCCAGTACTTGTACACAAATGTGTGTAGCTTAGTTGTGGCTAACTAATTTACCTTTAGTCTCTCACAGCCTTCCAGAAAAGGTTCACTTTATGCCTTAGAATTTTTATTATAGTTCGTAGTCCTGAGTTTTTACGAGAATGAATTTTTCAGTGCAAAGAACTAGGAGAGATGGGCTTAAAAGAATACCAGGCAGCTGATAGAAAATGACCATCATATGGTCTTTGAAAAGCTCTAGTTTGGAATTATGACTTTCTGTGTGAATGACGGGGGTTTAGATAGATAGTCTAGCATTTGAGAATATTTGAAAACTTAGTGGTACTCTGTGTAAAAGACTTGTATCAGTCTGAATTCTGCATCTTTGGGCATACATTCTCTTTGTTTCAGCTGTAATGTTTCTGCAGGAAGCAGCTACAAGAGTTGCATACTTCAGGATTAGAAAACTACTAGAAAAAATAATTAAATGACACACTTTCATTACTTTTTGGGGTATTTTTCCAGTCCCAAATCCCCTATATTTAATTTTATCACAAACTAAATATCCTATTTTTTTCCTGTTTTATTGAACGGGCAAACAGGGGTAGATGGTCCCCCTCCCTAGAGAGGAGACGACCTACTAGTCCCAGGATTCATATCCAGCATGCATCTCCGGAGGATGACAGGTACTAGTCAACTCCTCCCAGTTGAAAAGTGACTTACTGCATCTTGCACTCTCAGAAGAGTATACTGAAATTTAAAAGTATGCATATAAGTAGAGAGAGATTTACAACCTCTAGAAGCCCCAAATAAAACAGCAGCTTAGATATCATCTCTGCATTTTGTTGACTATTATAAAGCACCTAGGAATTAATGTCTTTTCAAGTTTTCTGTTTTCCTGAATGGTCACAACCCGTGAAATGAAACCCGTGTCTGATACAACAGAACATCATCTGTGTTAAAGTTCTTCAGTCTGTTTTTACTTCCTTCTGTAAATGTTGGTGATGTTTTCACTGTGGTGCTTTATAATATGATAAATATTTGTTGTAGAGAGTGTTCTTGTCTAGGTGTTTATTTTTATTTTTATTGTTGGTTTCTTTTTTCCTTTAATTAACAAACTGTTCCTAAGGGGGGGAGAACCCCTGCCCCCAAACTGATATGTTGGAAGTTTTGGTAACACTTCCTAGTTGATGTATGGAAGAATTGGCACTGTTTGTAAATTCTGTTCAAATCAGGATGGTCTCCATGGAGTAGGTTTTCCTAACAAGGTAGGTTTTGGTTAAGAACACCAGTGCCTTAAATAATTTTTTGTGACGAATAGCGCTTCTGATTAATAGAAGCACTTTTATTATTTTCTTGTCATAAACTTTTTACTCAAATCAGTTCTGCTATTCCATTGCTTTGGCAGTAGTAATTTTTTTGATATCTTATTTTTTTTAGAGAGATCTGGGGATTTTTTTAAGCAGACATTATAATTTCTATTGAGATGCAAATTCAAAGTTTTCCTTTCAAATTTTTTGTGTTACAGTAAATGACAGGATACAGATGGTCCATGTAAATAATCCATACATGTGTAAATTTGTAAGAAGTTGGACTTAAAACTCTTAAGACTGGTACATGGATAAAACTTGGTTGCTATAGTGCTAGTATTTACCATTTGCTAAAGTCTATCCCCAGTACTTATATCTGTACTGTAATTTGTCTTCTTTGCTTGATACTAGATGTATTACGAAAATACAACGTGGGAAGTGTGTAATTGTGTTTGGGTAGCATTTTTTTTATTTAAGCAGCGTTATAAATTATAAAATTAAATTTCTGAAATATTATTTCATAATTGTCCCCCCCTTACAGATACTGCATTTCTAAAAATTTTGCCAACGCATCCCTTTGATAGGACAGCTATTAGTAGTTTACAAATGTACTTTGTATCTTTTAGGCATTTTAAAGTAATTTTCCTTCCCACTTTTCAAGTCAATGGAAAGACTGTCTTTGACTTCAGTAGATAAGACTTGATAAAATCTTGTTGTCATTGAAATTATTAGAATTAAATCATAATCATATCACATATCAATGAAATGAGGTTTCCATCTAAATACTGCCATTCTTAATGCAGAAGTGTAAGCCTTTTGATCTCAACCAAAGTTTTGTGCAGAAAGACTGAAATTGTCTAGTACCTGTTAGCAAATAGGTTACACTAAAGCATCTGTAGGATATAGAATTTGTAATGGGAAAGATTTTGAGTTGTGGAAACAGCACCCTAATTTTCTTAGTGAAATCCGTGCCTTCTTGTGTTTGGAAGTCTTGCACATTATCTGGTCACCAAATCCCAGTGATGCAGCCCATGATGAACTTAAAAGGAGTTTAAGCTAACCTCAGTCCTGATGACTGATATTTCAAAAGTCATGGCAGTCAGGTGAAGTCCCTGGTGATTGGAAAAAGGCAAACATTGCACCCATTTTTAACGAGGGTAGAAAGGAGAACACTAGGAACTCCCAACCTGTCTGCCTCATCTTTGTGCCTGGAAAGATCATGGAACAGATCCTCCTAGAAGCTATAATAAGGTACATGGAGGACAGGGAGGTGATTTGAGACAACCAGCATGGCTTCACCAAGGGCAAGTCCTGCCTGACCAACCTGGTGGCCTTCTATGAAGGAGTAACTACATAAGTTGACAAGGGAAAAGCTACGGATGTCATCTTTCTGGACTTCTGTAAGGCCTTTGACACAGTCCCCCACAACATCCTTCTCTGGACTGTTTGGGATGAGGAATTGGTTGGATTATCACATCCAGAGGGTAGTGGTCAACATCTCAGTGTCCAGATGGAGATCAGTGACAAGTTGTGTCCTTCAGGGGTCTATATTGGGACTGGTGCTTTTTTAATATCTTCATCAATGACAATGACAGCGGGATTGAATGCACCCTCAGCAAGTTTGCAGACAGCACCAAGCTGAGTGGTGCGGTTGACACACCTGAGGAACAGAATGTCATCCAGAGGGACCTGCAAAAGACTGAGAAGTGGGCCCATGTCAACCTGCACCTGGGCCAGGGCAATCCCCAGTATCAGTACAGGCTGGGGGATGAAGAGATTGAGAGCAGCCCTCCTGAGATGGAACTGGGGGTACTGGTGGATTAAAAGCTAGAGATGAGCCAACAACGCGCGCTTGTAGCCCAGAAGGTCAACCATATCCTGGGCTGGCCAGCAGGTCAACGGGGTGATTCTGCCCTTCTACTCTGCTCTCATGAGACCCCACCTGGACTACTGCGTCCAGCTCTGGGGCCGTCAGCACAGGAAAGACATGACCTGTTGGAGCAAGTCCAGAGGAGGGACACAAAAAAGATCCGAGGTTGGAGCACCTCTGCTAAGAGCACAGGCTGAGAGAGTTGGGGTTATTAAGCCTGAAGAAAAGGCTCCAGGAAGACGTTATTGCAGCCTTTCAGTACTTGAAGGGGGCCTTCAGGAAAGATGAAAACTTTTTAGCAGGATCTGTTGCAATGAGCCAAAGGGGAATGGGTTTAGACTGAAAGAGGGTAGATTTAGACTAGATATAAGGAAGAAAGGTTTTACAATAAGGGAGATAAGACATTGGAGCAGGTTGCCCACAGACATGGTAGATACCCCATCCCTGGAAACATTCAAGGGCTCTGAGCAACCTGATCTAGTTGAAGACGTCCCTGCTTGTTGCAGGGGGGTTGGACTAGATAACCTTTAAAGGTCCCTTCCAACCCAAAGTATTCTGTGATTCTAGGACTGGTTGCAGCCTCCCAGTTCCTGGATCTTTCTCACAGATTAAGAGAAGTTCAGAGAACATTGGGATCTTTGCATTGCATGCCCAATACAGAACAGTAGCCCACCCTGTCTGTAGAGAGAGTATCAGTGAGGGAATCAAAGGTGCTTTACCTTTGTTTTGTACTCTTTAAGTTTACGTTTATTGTGAATATTTCCCATAGCTTTGGCAGTTGGCCAACATCTCAGTTCTATAATTTGTTTTTTTAAGATGTGCTTGTATCAGTTTGACAACTGATGCAGGGGGTGTCGGGGAATGAGTGTCTGATGGATCATCAGCAGCAACTAACTAACTGCTTATTACTGCTTTCAGATTGTATTTTCACAGATTAATTGACTTTGACAGATGTCATTTTACTCTTCATTTGAGTACATTCCAGATTTATCTTACAAATTGGCCCAATTTGCATACAGAGTGAAATCAAGAAGTTCTATTTTTGAATACATTTCTTAAACATATTCTTAAACATATGTCTTATGCATTATTTCTAATTTTGGTCATTTAAATTCAGTTTTTGCCACATTGTATTTATTGATAATGATTCATAAGATAAATTTTAGTGAAGGTCTTGGCAAGACTGTTGTTATTCTGGAATTCGTTCACTTGCTGTATCAGAAAAAGTAACTCCTTGATGTACCTTGACAAAATGAAGACATGGGTTATATGTAACTTTAGTGTTTAGAATTGACAAATGTTTGGTTAGCATCAAGTATTTCTTTAAGATATTTTAAAGAATAGTTTTTTGGTTTGAATTTGATAGTTTCATTGCTGGAAGGTTTTTTGGGGTTTGTATTAGAATTGGAAAGTTTCTCTAAAATAAAAGAAGTTGTAAAATTGTAAGTGATGATAAAAACAAAGAGAATGGAAGTTGAGCATTTAATGGCAGGTGGGAATTTTATTGAGACTGTTCTTTTTGTGAAGTCCCCATATAATTTCAGCATATAACCAAGACAGGATAAAATAAGCCTTTTAAAAAATTAATTCTTGTATACGTTCAGTTAAGAGAAGTGGCTTGTGGCAGTCATGTGTGCATCTGTAAGACTGCTTGTCCAAGAGTCATTCTGAAGCCAGCTGCAGAGCCAGTTCCCTTCTGGTACTTTCACAAAGGAAATTTGAGTTGTGCTGTACACTGCCAGTGGCAGACTGGTTTAGCCTGGATGATCCTTTCCCATCTTTCCAGCAACACTATGTGACTTGATCAGGGAGGCAGTTGTCCAAGACATGAATTGAAGTCCTAGGAATGAGTGTGAGGAGCTAAAAAGCCTTCAGAGTAGTTGTGACCTCCGAGCTTGCATACCATGTAGATCCAGCCTTTAACAAATCTTCAGGAAAAATCAGGAAGTATTGAACGTGACATTCTTGATGGCTTTAAGGATTCATAAATGAACAGGCTCACTGCAAACCACTGAGGTCTCTTATACAAGCCAGTAGTGAATAATTTTAATTGTTAGACACTGTGTTTTATAAAAATGTTATTTTTTCATTTTAGGAATAGTAATAATTTTTAATTTTGATAGGAGTGTTATAATACTTCTGTGTGTAGATTTTGTTTTCACTTGACAGTGATAAATATTTTGATGCACGTGGGTCTTTGGAGCATGAACTGTGAATAGCTTGTCTGTATGTTACGTAATATATAGTGTATATATAGCAATATATACTTAAAAAGGCCTTATTGATCAGTGATTTGGTGTGACAGTTGGTAGATCTATGACCCTAAAGAGAAATTTTAGCAGTTCTTCACCCTAATGGAGTTATAGATGCAAATTCATTACCTACCCTAGATTAATACTCAACTGAAATTTTTGAGTCTTCTCCTTAAAAGCCAAATTTGATATTTGAAAAAACCACATACAATAATATACCTTATCAAGAAAAAATATTTTTGACAATATATTCCATACAAACCTAATAATAAACCAACATGCTAATAATATTTATGCCAGATCGAAAGCTGTGAACAAATTCTGAGGTTCTTAAACAGCTTCAGCAGAAATGAAAATAATACAGAAATTAATATTCTGAACTTTACTTGATTTTTCAAAATACTGCTGAGTTGATTATTCTACCTTGCTATTGAATTGTTGTTAATTTTTACTGTTGCAGACCGGCTGGCAACAGAATATGAAGTTTTCATCAAAATATATGAAATTATGAAGTTTACTTGCATTTTCAGGAGAATTTCACAATATAATGACAAAATATGCATTTTTCAAATTCCTAAGGGAAAATGTTCTGCATATGTTTATATATGAACCTAATGAACAATACTGTAGCTTAATTCTGAGGAAGGATAATGGCAACTATTAAGCCACAGTTCTGCCATTCAGCATGTTGAGTATAAAGATTTTTAAAAATACTGTTGTGGCTTTCATTCTTTATTGTATCTAAGATTATTGATATTATGTCTAAAAATTTTAACATTTCCTTAAAGTATATGGGTGAAATCAACAGAAGGGGAAATGAGAATTACAGCCTTTCTCAGCAGATAGTGCCTTAATTCTTTTGGTTTATATATTTGACTGCATGTCTCCACCTTCGCTGCATGTGACCATCTCTCTGTTTCTGCTCATTCTGTCCAAATTCACATCCATGATTCCAAATTTTGTGAAGAACAAGGACGCTGGAGTCTTGCATTCCAAAACAGGACAGTGTAGACCACCTAAGTGCTAAGCCTGGAGCAGCAGAGAGGTATCCTTATTTACTCAAATCATAGTTCCAAGTAAATGAGGTTCTGGTTATAGTATATCCTTCATATGCTCTGCATAATACTTTCACATATTTAATTTTTTCTCTTTTTATGTATATGTATGCATGTATTGTTCATAGATAATACTTAATCCTCTATAAAGTACCTTTAACAGGTAAATGTCAGGAGTGTTCTTATTCCCAGTGCACTCTTCGTACATTGTATGTGAGCATGAAAGGACACTTACCTGTAAACATGTACCTGCCAGTGCCCACCGTGTGCTCCAGATGAGCCAGGACTGCGAGCGCGGTAGCAGGCTGTTGAGCTATATGGAACTGTATCTCAGCATCATCTGGGCAAGAGAAAGGAAACAGGAAGGGAATTGTGATTTTAAACATGTTTCTAATGTGTGCTGCTCGCAAGGACAGTGCAGAAAGCAGAGAAATAACTATATTCAGATCACTCGTGCTATATATTACTTTAACACTTTTCACAGGAAACCATGTCCTACTCTCAGCTTTTCCATCCTACAAAGAGTGGTCACTCTGTGCTCTTTTTCTCCATTTCATGTGATGTCACAGTCTAAGCAAGGGACATAAGGAGTAAGAGAAAAATAAGCCCCATAACCAACCAAAGAGTAAATAGAGAGGGTGACATCACTTGAGTCATAATGCTGCTGCATCCAGTGGATCTAACCATAACTTTAAATACTTTGCTAACCTTAGGTTTTAAGTAAAGCTGCAGCATTTAATGTGTGTTTCCCTGTGTATTTGTTCTGATATAGAAAAAGATGAAGTAATGAGAGTATACAAAAAATAAATCTGGATAAAATAGTTTGAGGACAAAGGGGATTTTAATTTTTAATCCAAGAGATTATTTTTTTGGTAAGAAAATATATTCTTTACAACCCGGAAAGCATCAAGTAATGACCTCTGCGCAAGCAAAAAGCATTTTGTATTTTGCCGCAGCATTTGCTTTGCTGTGGAGCATACTGCGTCACAATATAATGCTCATCAAATATTGCAGTGGGTACAAATAATGAAAATCCACTATGATTATATTATTTGGGTATAATTTGGTGTTAAAACTGTTCAGGTTTCTTCCAATTTAAATACTGGATTACTCTTTATAACCACAAAGGCTTAAAAGGAGAATGTATTTTTTAAATATTATTTTTGTCTATTTGTTTTGCCCACAGTAATTCTTTTATAGCTTAGTATATGACACTGATTATATTGTTGCAAGTTTCTACATGTTTCTTGCACTGGTGTAAGACGCAAGTTAACGGTTGTCAACATTTCTGGTCTATCAATGAATAATCATCGCTCCCTGGTTTTGACCGCTCCTGAAATATTTTATGCATTTTTTATTCTAAAAAATTAATGTATATTGATGATTATCAGAGGTTTAAAATTCTAAATCCTAATTTGTAAATGCTCACATTACTATGGATAGTAAAGAAAATTTTGGACACTCAAGGCTTACAGAGATTTTCATAGTAGAGTTATAGTCCTGGGCCACAATGATGAAACATGCTTTACCTTCACTCTTACATTTCTTGACTCATATTACTGTTCATTGTTCTTATTTACTATCAAAATAAATGCTCAGATTGTCAGAGGTAATTATTGGTTCACTGTCCAAATATCAGATGTATTCTATAAAGGATTTCTGTGGGAAAGGAGTGAGGGAATGAAATAAACTTCTAACTTACTTATATTCATTAGAAAAAGTAGAATTGCTTTAAACTGTTTAAAAAAAATATTTAATAAGCTTTAAAAATAAGATTTTGGAAAAGCCAAGTTTTTATTAATATAGTGACATTAGTTAAATCTGATAGAATGCCGTATTTGGTTTGTTTTTGAAATTTGGATTTAAAAGTAATTTTTACATTTTACTTTTGAATAGTAGTTTCTGGTCCTTTCTGCAACATTTTTTTCCTACTGTCTGCTCTGCATTTGTTTCTCATGCTGTTAAGAGATGACTAAATGGCCTATGAGGAAGCATTGTTTCTAATCAAATACAGACTGTGAAGTGGGAACTAGCTGCAAGTTCAGTCAGGATTAATGTTATCTTCCCTGTTTTGGTGCCTCATAACTTTCACACCATCAACCTCAGCCAAACCTAATCTGTGCAGTCTGTCATAAACCCCAAGTTCACCAGCATGTTCATGGTGATAGTTGTCACTTTTTCATCCATCAACCATTTCTGTTATTACCTTTATAATACATTAATAAATAATCTTCATATTTCTGTATTCTTTTTCTTCTTTGTTTATTTCTTTTCTGACATGTCATTTCACAGGCAGTCCAGAAAAGTGGAAAGATATAGCAGCCAAAAACAAACTAGGAAAGGCTCCGCCACTGAAACAGAAAGGTAGGATTGCTGATCGATGAGTAAACATCTCTTATAATCAATCTGATTCCAGTTTTTGGAATATACCTCTAATATGACTTTTAAAGTAGAACATCTGTGACCGTACCAAAACCTATGTTGTCATAATTTACAGTATTATTTACTTTGTATTTATATTATTAGCACTGCTTGCTGTGTTTCATACATACAGAGTTTTTCTGGCATTCTGCATCACTGCAGATAAACTCAATGGTAAAGACTAGCAGTCCATCCATTTTCTAAGCCAAAATATGAGACACATTGCCACTATCTTGATCTCTGTAAGATGAAATTTGGAAATGTGTAGCATATTTCAGTAGTATGGGACTACGCCTTTTCTGTGCTTTATTGCTGATCTTTTTTCAAAAAACCTCATCTATTTTACAGTAACTTAGAGGATGAAAAAATATATTAACAGATTAATAAAGCAAGATGACTCTGATCAAATCAATTGCGCTTTATAATATAAAAATGTTAAGTTAAACATCTAAATAAGTAGAGAAAATTTTATAATTATCATTACATAAAGTTAATATAAACACTGTGACTACAGCCTTTGTATTCATTGAATTTTCCTGTACTTGTATTTTCATTGTAACTTTTAGCTTTGATTCTACATTAGTATAGGGTTATGTATTCAAATTCTTAAGTAAACACAAAAAACCCCAAATATCTATACTACATCATAAGTATGTCTAGTTAAGTTTTAAACCCTGTGTATTGGCTGAAGTAAGAGCAGTGAGGAGGGGTGAGGTCCTGCCTTTGTCAGAAGCAGGTTTATGTTATCTTGATTAGCAGAGGAGGAACCTACATCTGTTTACATTGTCAGGGCTGGAAAACTTCTAAGAACAACACTGACATATTTTTGTTTTCAATGAAAAATATGTCACTGCCTAGTGCTAGTGTTTGGGGCAGGGGGGAGAGTGTTGTTGATTTGAAGGTTTTGGGTTGTTTTTTTTCTCCTGGAGTTAAGCAAAGTTACCAAAAGTATGAGTCCCCGTAGATACATTTTTACTTTCCAAAGAGAAAAGCCAGCTCTGATTTCTAATCATCTTAAGAGTGATGATCTCAGTGCAACAAGAGCATAGGGAAACATTAATTTTGCTGCTGCTTTTTATATCTTTATGCCACATGGTGTAGGCATTTTATTTTCCATAAAATGAGTCACTGCTATTAGATGTGAGACAGAAATGTCTAAATAAGTCTGAGTGCAGTAGTTTAGTATTTCATCATAGATATAATACTGCAGTAGTGCCAGAAAGTTTTGATAATAGGACAAGCAATTCATTTTCTTGTAAAATGGCAAATACAGCTCAAGACTGTATCTTCCTCAAATATCCATTTCTGTCTTAGATTTGGTCTTTATTTTGCAATTTGCAGATCTTGTCTACTATTAGCTAAGCAGATTACTCAAATAAGATACCGGCACACTATCGGCTTCTCTATAAAGCTTTTCAACATGCTATGTAAGATTAAGTTCTCTATATATTGTGATAGCTCAGGTAATGTACATAAAAGGCAAAAGGCAAACCTTTTCAGGATAGTTTACAGAGCCTAAGAGTTCTCTTAATTTCATGAGATAAGCCTTCAAGAAGGGATTCAGTAAACTCTTCTGAAGGAGTAAAAATGATTACATGAAAATCAAACATTTTCTGTGCTTGTATGAATGAGCAAAACTGTGGTAAAACTTGGTTCATCCCAATCCTAAATTTTTTTCTTTCAGCCCTAACTGGTCACCACAGAAATGCCAGATTTGAGGTTACCTGTCATATATGTTATGATACATGCGGTCTCCTCCGCTGTGCCAGGGATGCACTGGATTGGCAATGCTCTTATTCTTACTTTTTGTTTGTAGTTCCGTAAGCGGCAACATGTGCTGCTTTTACTTAGTACGTGCCACTGAGGCATCTATCTAAAGAGAAAGGAATTTGAGTTTTCTTGTGTGCAGGCAGAGCTGGAACCTGTAGGATTCCCCTGTAGACCATTGCTAATTGAATTCTCAGGTTTGCTGCTGGTAGTGTTACCTTCCTCTGTGAGGAAACAGGAGATGAGATACACACGTACGTGCTCATTGCAGTCTCATTGCTCACCAGGTATCATTCCTCTCACAAATTCTTCTCCTCTCCATACTTCTTATCTCACTTTTGTCTCGTGTCCTCAGTCATACGCTAACTTTTGTCTCCCATGCTTGTTCCTTTTTGACTTATTCTCCTGACCAGCCATTTGCAGACTTCTTCCTTTCAAGCAACTGAAGTTTCTCCTAGGCCAGCAAGTCCTTAACTCCATTCTGGTTTTTCTCCAGTTCCCTTTTAGATCTGTTTTCATTTGCACCTCAAGTAGCATATTCACCTCAACATAATACCCTAGCTAATGCAAGTCTTAAGCCTAATTTTTCTTCATTCTAGTTAAGCAGATCTTCTGTCTTTCTCTTGTGGAAGGGGACAGGTCTGTAAAATGGGTATCACTGGAAAAGAAGGAGGCAGTTTTCTGAGTAAAGTTAGGTAAAGTGTTCTGTAATGGCAGGACAGACTCGCCTCGTGCTTCAATTGGCTCTCAGATAAGTTCCAGGATATTTAGCCTCTAAAATGAGAAAAATCAGAACAAAAAACATGGTGACTTTGTTAGATTGGAGCATTCATTCATAGTAAAAGCAAGCAAGCACTTTCTGGCACAGAGTGGGATCCATATTTACCTTACGGATGTTATGATATTTAAACATCTGATAAAAGAGATGCTTAAAAGCTGGTTGCATTCAGTAGTTGGCATGGATTACTTCTACATTCAGCATGGACAAACAGGCATTTTCAGAACTCAGCTCATCTTCATTATTGTAAGCATCTTTTAGTATCAGGGAAATCAGTCTCCGCAAGAATGTTATGGTTATCACCAGGGCCAGCCAGGAGTTAAGAAGTGTAGGTGTTTAAGAGAGAGAATATAGCAAGGGCAAGAGAATCCTGGTTTTGTTGCATTGTGACGGGACTTCCACATAAGCTTTTACTGATAAAATGGGTTTGAAACCAAACCTGATTTTTATCCGTGGTAGGCATCTGCATGTTATCTCATACCTCCTTTTTTTTTTAGGATGACTTTTCAGTGTATGATAGTCATATGAACTAGACGGTCCCTTGGTTACTTTAACTCTATCCTGTGGGAAGGTTGTGCTGGGTGTGTGAAAGTGTGAAGGGAAACTTCATAAGCTTGCAGAAATTTAAAAACAAAACCAAAACCAACCAAACAAAAAAACCACATAAGCCAAAAACCCCACAAGGAAATGATGTCACAGGAAATTGAAATTTCTGAAATAGTGGCAGATACAGTAGTACCATTTACAGAATGCTGCACTGTTGGGAAACCAAGAAAGAGTAAAAAGGCACAGTTAAAATACTTTGTCACTCTCCAAACTTGAAATGTTTCAGGTTATCTTATACTGGCAGTGTATGCAATTGTTAAACTACTAATAATTATGCTTTATTATACTAACACAATTAATTATCTTACTGCATCTTTTAAATATACTTTCTTTAGAGTTCCTTCAGAACTGTATTTGTGTTTTAGTGCTTACAACAGAAAGCACTCAACTTAGGAGTTTGAAATAATATTTAAGGAACCCAAGGGAATTACGCATGTGCTTACATATTATCCTTTTTTAGGACAGTAATTGAAATCCAGTTAATATTTTTAATAAAGATAAAAGGTATGTTTTAGAAACATAAATGCTTTGTGGTAAAACTAGGTATTCACAGCCTGCACTGTGCTAGTACTTACATCATATGTGTTGTTAGCTTGTGTTTGCTGTTTGAGATGCAGCTAGAGTTTTTGGCCAACTGTCTGCTATATGCAGTGCAGTTCAACAAGTTCCACAATTAGGATCATGTGTATCTGCAGTGGTAAGTGTTCTGCAGTTCGTCATTTTGAAAACGCATTTGCATTCCAAATGGATAACTTTGATCTGAAATGCCAGCCCTGGTCCTGCAGCCAGGATTTGCAATGTTCTTTGATGGAGGGGGGCATGGGAAGGTGTGCCTGGAGCTAACAACTGAACAGTTTCTTTTTGGCCCTGATGTTTTAGGGGTCTGCTACCATGTCTTTCTAGAAGGGGACTTCCAACCCCACGAACGACTGAACAGCCAGTCATTAGGGGAAAACATCACGCTCGCTCAAGGTCGAGTGAGCACTCTAGTATCAGACCCTTATGCTCTGTACATCACCTAGCGCCCGGAGGGTCAGCGCCACCTTCTCCACTTCTGACAAGGTTGCTATTATGTGTGCAGCACAGCTTTCATGTTCTGCCTCCCAGGTGTCACTGTGGTGTTGTACTTTCCCGAGCATACATGGCGCGTTCACTCATTCCGGCACTGTAGATAATCCTCTCTTCATGGTATTTACACTTCTCTCATACCCTTTATGCCACCTATCTTCGCCATCCAGATGGTACTTCTTGCTGTTGAGCTTAAATAGTTATGCACTGTAAGAATAAAAAATTGGCTGTGTTTCGTCCTTCCATTGTTGTGTTTTGTTCTGTATCCATATGAAAATTATCAATGTTTTTCTTCAACACTGTGCGGGAAATCACATGCTTTTCAGACAGCTAACTCTGATCTTACAGGCTAAGAGGAAGTCAGTTGATCTATGTAGTGTGAAAGCCAACAGTATTTGAATTTGCATAAATGTGTTACTTAAAATCACAAATTATCCACTTAGTGGAGCAGATAAACAGTGCTTATCTACTGTAGTGAGGGTGATATTTCTGTAACTGGCAAGGGCATTTAATAGTAAGCTCTCCCTCTCAGCAGTCTGTTTCTTCTCCTCTTTGTTTTATTTTCTTAAACTTCTTCCCTAGTTATTACAGGTGGCCCTACTTATTTTAGATGCAAACTTAGCAGTATTCCGAAGGTGTTTGATGTATTACACTCAGATGCTGTATAAGAAATCAAGTAGCCAAGGTACTCTGAAACAGTGCGAGCTAGAATTCAGCCAAAGGGGCTTAGGATATTTACTTAGGTACGGATATTACAAATTTTGTATATTCTTCGTGCGCAAACACACACGCACCCCCCCCAGTACTAAGGTTAAAGGTCTTTTTCCTTCTTTGAGTTCAGGGAAAACCAACGTGGGAAGAGATACTTGCTGTCCAGTTCTCTGTGGCCTTGTGTAATTATTGCATCAGCACAAAGGGAATACAAAAATTAACAAAATATAGAGGTAGCATTTTGTGTTGCCCTTGTACCAATGCGGGAGAACACACACAATGTGAGACATAATCATAAATGGTTCTTAGAAAACTGCTTTTCATTCAGTGTTTTTGACTAGTTCTTTATTTAAAAGGAAAAAACAACACAAAAAAATCCCCCAACAAAACAAAGGAAGATATTTCTCCATAGTTAAAAGTAGTAAGAGAAATTAAATGTGAGGCCTTATAAGTTAACTAGGTATCTAGACCTGAGTTAGGGCATACGGCACACATCAAATGCAAACTTCTTCAAACCCACCTTCAGTATATGCAACTTAATACGTGCTTAAAATTGAGAATATAAAAATTGTCTTCATTTGGGTTATTTTACTTTTATCTTGATTTCATTTGCAGAATACATCAACAAGGAAGTCCCACACAGTCTCCTCCTGCAGACACATCCTTCAGCAGTCGCAGGGGAAGACAGCTACCGCAAGTTCCAGTAAGAAGTGGCAGTATAGAGCAAGGTATCAAAAAATGAGCTTATGAAAGCTCAAATTCTTTGATTTCTTACCTTTCTTTACTTAAAGTCTACTTTCGTAACTATGTGTTCAATGCTATAATTCTACCAATAAAGCAAAAGAAGAGAATGAAAGCCTGGGAAATCCAGTAGAGTTTGACCGGTGGAGTATTTTACATGGTTTAATTGCCTTAATTTTCTAGTACCCTTTCCTGTTTGTCTACTTTAAAATTTCTATTTGAGTTGAGGTGGTTTCCATCGCATATCTAGTTTGCATTCAGCTAAAGAAATTGGGGCCAAAGATTTTTATAACATTTTGCCAGTCTTACTCATTTTCTTACTTTTTGGTTTGTATTAATTGTTGTGCATTATTAACATAGATTAATAATAACTATCACAAAACTGTTTTTCTTCTGGAGTTCATAGTTCAGTGAGTAAAGAATGAAAATAATCACTATGGGATATGTGAAAGCACATATCATCAGCGCTTTCTTCTTATGAATAAACTGATCAGGCAAAGAGTGCTGCTCTTTTCTGAAAAAGATAATGTAGACCTAACGGTTGTGGAACGTGTTTTTTGCATACTAATATAAAATAAGTATGAATATTGCTGTTCCCTTGTCTAGCAACATACTTCGTACAAAGTATGAGCTACTACGGTAAAATGAAATGTCACGATGGATACTATTTGCATATTCAGGTTTTCTTTTGTGTTTAATAAGCCTGTTTTCTCATTGATTACGAACAGCAACTGAGATTGCCATCTACTGCAAGGTTTTCTTCCTCGTGGAAATTAAAGAAATGCTTCTAATGATGAAATATGGTAGTGCTTTATAGAACTGTTGGCAGACCGCTTTCTTGAATAGATAATGTTGCTTACCATGACCTTCTTATCAAGGTGCATTACCCTAGGTGGGTTTTTTGTATGATGGCTTACATGAGCATGCAATCAGCTTACATTAATTTTATGGCCTTGAGCTGTGATGGCACACTACACCTTCAATTAACACATTTAAAAATGTATTGTTGTTATATACATGTGTTTATTCTGAATAATTAATATACGAGTACAAGTGGGTTTTATTAATTCTAAACTTTACATGCGAGTCCTTTCATTTTGTTTTGTGGTGAATCTAGAACTGTCTGGATTATAAACTAGTTACAAACTACGTTTAAAGCTTCTATTCCTGCATATTAGTAAGTTGGGGGCTTTTTAGGGAAATATAATAAATGATTCATTTCAAATTTCTTTCATGGTTCTTCTGCAGTTTCAGAACTTGGTGCAATATATAATAATGAATCAGCTTTTAATTTAATTTTAAGTTGATTTTCCTTTGGATATTCATCTATCATCTTTCTGCTGTTCTTGATAACTGGTCTGTTGAGAATAAAATACTAGTTTATGTTTTGTTAAAGACATTGGGAATGAATGTAGACCTTACCATGAAAATGAGTAGAGATGGGATGTATACAGAAGAGGAAAGAAAAAATGAAAATTGAGCAGAAGGCTCAAGCTACTCTAGGTTTAGGAAACTGTTGATACCGTGAACACTTGTAAAGTAATGCTGTTTCACTGAACTCTTATTTGCTCTTGTGGTTGATATGCTTGCGTCTTATGTATAAAAATTGCAAGTAGGATGCGTCATACCGTTTGTTCACTTTGCTATAATATATCATACTGCCGGTGTCAATGTGGCTGTATTACGGCGCATGGAATCAAAGGCTAAAGAGATTTCCTTCTCTACATAGTACTTTGGTTATGCGTAAGTGATTGGCTTGTCCTTTTGAAGGGGAGGTTTTCTGATTTTGCCTATGTTTAATACTTTGTTCAAGCTGAGAATATATTTGCAGAGAAGTACTAAATTATATAGATTTTATAAAATGTTTTTAAATGCTTTTGTCAGTATCTTCTGAAATAAATATGATAGTATTTATAAGATTTATACTACTGTAAGAAATCAAATTCAGTGAGGCTATAAGAGCATAGTATTTGCTCTGATTTACGGTATGAAATTTTAGTATCAGTTTCACCTCTTTAATCCCTGTCAAATGAGTACTAGGGTCAAATGGAGTGACTAGAAGTGTTCTGACCCTCATGTAGGATTGAATCCAAAGCATACTGAGGTCTGTAAAAGATTTCCATTAACTGTACTTGGAACTTTATTGTGTCCTTAATGATTTAAATTCACAGTTACCATGGATAAAGATGATGTCAAAATCTAGTGCAATACGCAAATGTTATAGGGAGCATTTCAAAATGCATTTTCTTCTTTTATAAATAAAGCAACTTTTTGGTGATTAGTATTGACATCCTGTGTTTCAAGGATATCCTCTATGATGTACCATAAAGTATCATTTTTATAGGAAAGTACTTTTTCACACTCTGTACAAATTGTGTTATGTCAGGAGGGTTGAATACACATTTAAATATATACAACTGGGAATCTCTGTCTGTTTTACAAATCACAGTGATGTATCAAGAGTGTGGTTTTTATTTGCTCTTTGCTTATTCAGGCAGCATAGAAGAATCTAGTATAAGTAATTTTATTACTCTTTAAAGTGCTCATTGTGGAACAAATAAAAGTTAATGAAGGACCAAGAGACTGGTAGTAGTTTTCATCTTGAGAAACCATGATGTCTTAACTTTTACTCTTTAATCTTTAGCTCTCAATTGTAAATGATCATATCCATGCTAATAAGGCTTCTTCTAGGACTGACATTGCATCTTGAACATTCCATTTTGTCACTGTCAAGTTTAGAACTAAAAAACTGATTATTTCCTTGTGTCTACCAGATGATGTTGTCTTAGTTATTGCTCTGGTCAGCAGTTTGAGAATCATAACAAGTCAACTTGTGAGAATAGATGGTAGTTTTAAAAGGTACTTATTAGTAGACTCACTTAAAAAAAATTCTCATAGAAGGAATTCTTACAGAGAGGACCAAAGTAGGGATCCCTGTTCCACTATGGTAATGAGGCTGGGACTACTCATCAGGAAGAGTGAAAAAAAGTCTTAAATGTAGAGGAAAAAGTCCAATTTAAGGACTAAAACCTCAAAACGGCGCAATTATGCACACTACACTAAAAAAAAAAAAGGCTTCTTGGTGATGATGTTCTAAAGAGGATAGCAGCTTCACCTGGTTTTGGAGTGCGGGACGGAGGTAGTTATTTTCACTTGTAACAGTTCTAACTAAATAATTTTTTAGCAATTTCAGTACACTCAGTCTTTATTTAAAGTGGTTACAGTTAAGATTGTAGGCATCTGTAATTTTTAGGCAACATGATTTCTATTTTAATCCCAGTGATATTCATAGAATCATAGAATCATAGAATCCTAGGNATTCCCTTAATCTATCTTCATAGGAGAGGTGCTCCAGTCCCTTAATCATCTTTGTAGCCCTATGCTGCACCCTCTCCAGCAATTCCTTGTCCCTCTTGAGCTGGGGAGCCCAGAACTGGACACAGTACTCCAGGTGGGGCCTCACCAAGGCAGAGTAGAGGGGGAGGATGACCTCCCTCGACCTGCTGGCCACACTCTTCTTGATGCAAGAAGGAATTCAAGGAATTCATTGATTTGTATTCCTTGATATGTATTCCTTGATTCAAGGAATACATAGCCATATTTCTTTCCTTTGCAACCCCATCAGCAGTATTTCCTAGATTGCATGACACACTGGGATGTTATTGCATGTAAAGGTCTTGAGATGCTTGAATATTGAAAGTTAGTCTGGTATAAGCGTGTCTCTGTGTGTTTTTGAAATGATTTAGTAGTCATTACCCTAATTTATGCTACTTAAGAAGGATTATTTTAATTCTTTGTTTTAACTGCTAATTTTAAAAAAGGACCTAGTAATATGAAGATATTTTGGCTCTGTGACTAAAGCAGTGAAATTCTAAGCCATGGTAAGGACAATGGTGTGTTCTCAATACGTCATCCTGTGCCGAGCTGTAAGAGATTTGCATCAGTTGTTCATTAATTGCATCATGTTTGGGTGGAACTGTGCAAATCGTTAAGAAGGATGGGGATTCCGTGTGGACTTCATTTTTCATCTGTTTCTATAACAACTTTATCATGTAGTTGCATGGTTTTTAAATGATACTTCTATATAAAGCGTATTTGTGTGATCTTTATTCAGTCTGTCCTCTGTCATTGCAACTATAAAACATCACAGGAATTCTTGCTTAAACAGAATTTGAGGGTGGGTTTCTACACTTCTGTATAATGGTTAATCATTGTATTAATCAAGGACATGAATACAGTCTGAAGCTCCGTAGCACTTTTATACACTCCTTTTTAGCTGCAGTAAATAATACTAGGGATAATATTGTGAAATCTAGCAAGTAAATAAGAAAAAAACATGTTACGTGCTACTGAAATCTATGAATCAGCAAGAAAAATGTGCAATGCTTGTTTGTAGTATAGAAATTATCTTTAAGAGCTAACTCATGCAAAACAGGTCTTTCTCCCTCTATCTGCTTCTATTTGGCTCTTCATGGCATTTCTTTTTCGTAGCTTTGACAGCGTGGTTTCATGTTTCAGAAGTCCTATAATGAGAGTAAGGTTTGTGATAATCAGCGGTCTATTTACATGTAAAAAGCATCTGTAAACGTAACTGAACTACTGTGGTTGTATGTGTTTCCAGTGGCATCTGTTTATGGCAATAGGCTTTATGCAGTGGCCTTTAGCAAAAGTGCGTCCAGCATTAAATACTACTGTCTCTTAGCTCATGTTAGAAAAAGCTGTGTCTTTGTACATAGCTTGTATGCAGGGTGAAGTGTGTGTGTGTGTGTGCTGTTTCATGAAGACTCTACTGATACTGAATGGGAATTACTTGTATAAAGTTCGTGTCTGTAATATATGTACAATCCAATGGTAGTCACATCATAGAGGAATTAAGTGTTTTGATGTCCAGTGTTGCCTTTTAACAAATAAGAATCAGAAGTTCATACAGAAGATCAGTATGTTATCAAATAATACATTTGAGTTGCAAATAGCTTTTTATATTTAACCAACTTACAATCCGAAAAAAAAATGAATAATTAGTGAAAACTGTTCTGTGTGTATGTACCTGATCACTGAAATGTCATTGCAGTGAGTATGGCTTGAGTAATGGTAAAAGATCAAACCCTTTCAGTCAAAACCGTTTTTCAGATCCACCAGTATAAAACTTGAGTGGCAGAAGAAAAAGAATAAGTCATTTCAATTCTGGATTTTAGTCTTTTAGCATTCTTTGTTTCGTCTTCATATTTCTGGTTTTATTTTGAATTTCTTAGGTGACACTGTATATTTTGAGGCAGCTTGTGGAATCTTTACTCACACTGGAGAGTATTTTTTTCAGCATTGCTAACTGTTGCACACAGGTTCAAGCCTCATAATCTTTTATTTTTCTTTAAAGAACGATTTTCAATAGTCCAGTGGTTATTGAGTATAACAGATTTCAGTTAATAGAAAATAAATTTGTAACACTCATTATTGCATAAAAGGCTTCAGAATCTAAAACAGGGCTGTGACATTCAGGAGTGAGAGTGATACTTAGAGCAATTTAAAGATTTTTATGTCATTCATAAATTTGGATATGAAAATACTGCTCGAGTAGAGTACTTAAAGAGTCCACAATCTGGTTCTCAGTAACTTCATTGTTCCTGTTAATTTTAAAGATAAAATCATAGGCTTTATTATTTGTCATGGTTTATCATTTTAATTTTTTACATTACTTTTACATATGCTGGAGTACTGCCTACTGTACATGCCATTGTCACATATAACACATTTCTTTATCTAACTTTAAATTTGCTGATTTCTTTTTCTGTTTCCATCATTCCGTGCATTTAATTCATTGAAGAGCAAGAGACTTTTAACTCTTCCACAAAAGGTAAATATTTATGTAATTTTTTTACAAATGTTTGGCAACTGTTAATACTGGTTTTTCCCTAAATATATTCTGTGTCAGTAGATGATATTTAGTTAACAGTGTTTAACAGGCGAGAAGGTTTTTTTCTCTGGCTATCTGATGCCCCTCTTTAGAATCTGAAAATAGTTTCTCTTCTTATTTCTGATTTTCCTACTGAAATGCAGTACACTGGATTTAACAGAAGTAGTCATGGTATTTTACGTGGCTCAGAAGCTGCTTGATTGAGTTCATTTTCACGCAAAGTCTAAGATTTTACCCAAACTCTTTTTGAGCTCTGCACAACATCTGCTTCTAATGATGCAGCCACGGCTGTTGGCATCTGTGAAGGATGTTTTGTAGGTCTGGGTTTAGAAATAGTTGAAAGTGATGACCAGAAATTATCCTTCATACACAGAGAGATTCTGAAGAATGAGCTGTGGTTTGTTTGCATGACAAGCACTTGACACTCAGGAAGTTATCCGTGTTGTAGGGCACGTTTCTGGGGGCAGGCATACAGCACTCGCCTCCAAAGGGATTCTCAGTGTCTGTGCTGACAGTGGTGATTCAGTGAGCTCAGACAACAGTTATCTAAGGCTGTCCTACAAAGTGAAAAGCGTAGTCTGTCATGTCCCTGTAGAAGCAATGTCGCAGAGAAGTCCTTTTTTTTTTTTTTTTACTTTTCTTTTTGCTGGAAGTAGGACTTACCTCAAAATCAGAATGAAGCTTGGAGAGAATAAATGAAAAAAAATTAATTCCTTTTAATGTTAACAGCAAAATACTATGCTATATAAAGATTAATAGCACAGATTAACCTTTTCTGACCTTTAGTCCCGAGTCCTGCAGATCATGGGAAATTCTGGTCTGAATGCAGGCTTTGGTGGGTGAAAGCTAAACTTTGAACTTGAATTAGAATATCTCCTACAACTCCTTTACTTTCCGAAACGGTGAATCCCACTGATGCATTCATACTTGCTTAGGTAAAACTACAGCAGCTGTTCCCCTGCCTATGAACTCCAACACCCACACCAACAATCAGGAGTATGTCTTCAGGATAATGTTAAATAAAAGATGAAAAAGAAATAATGTTTAACATAGGTATTAGCAATTGCAGGTTATTTTGCAACGTTAAGGATGTACTCAGAAATGTCTTAAGAAAGTGCTAAGAATGGTTGATTTTACAAATTATTCCTGTCATTTTTGCTTTCTTCAGTCTTTATATTTCTCTGAAACAGAACAATACAAATCAGTCATGCCAGTTTGGTTTTTATGTTCACAAACCTTGCCCTCTGATTTGGACTGCAGTGGATGTTTTGTTGTTTAAAACAGTTAACTTTATGCAGACAAACTAGACCATGCCTATAACAGATTTGTAAAAGAGTTTGTTTCCACAAGATTTGGATGGATCTGGCCCAAGATTTGGGAGTGTGTAGAAGGTGATGGGATCTTTACACACACGGATTCCTCTGGCTCAAGGGAGCTGAATGCAGATGCAGCCCAGAGGCAGAAAAGACCTGGGCAAAAGAAGAGGAGCAGGAAGAAGTGGAGTGCTGGCACTTCTGGGGGACCATGAATAACTTAAATAGAGCTGGCTTTACACTAGCAGCCCACTGTCACCTCTGACTTTCCCCAGTGCAGATTAAGAGGTAAAGAGATACAGGATATTATGTGGCAAGAGACAGGTATGAAGGAAATATATATATACCGATATACCACACACATGAACAACATTGACTAGATAAATTTACAACAAAAAAAAATCGAGCATCTGTTCCACTTAACCAATGGGAAGAGTTGCAATAAGGTCTTCAGCAGATTATGAAAATGCTGACTTGGACTGCTGCCTAAACCAGTGGTTCACTTACCTACCACGGGGATCCGTTGTGTCTGTGTATTGCAAAACTCATCCTGAAGGCTGAACAGAAATAACCTCGAGACTCAGTATTATTTCTGAAATGCTTCATCCTGGTCCAACACCAGTGTGAGTTTTTTCTTCTGGCTGCACAGACAGTTCTCCAGTGAATGCTCCCCTCCTCACTCGCTTCCCTTGCCCACTGGGATTCTCCCACCCAAATCTCAGTGCTCCTTTATTTCCTTGCCTTTGTTCTGGACTTTGGTTCCACCTAGTTTCTTCTTCAGCTTCCACTTCTCACTTCCTCAAACCAGATACTGGTTTTTTCCCTCCAATTCCCATCCACAGAGCATCGAAGCAGCGCAGACAGATGAAGCTCCTGGCTTTTGCTGTGTAGAAAGGCTAAGTGTACATGCCTCTAGACTGCATTGGAGCTGTAGCTCTTTGTCACTGATGAACTTTTCTTTTTAGTATGAAGACTGAGCGTCTACAGGAAATAGCCAGTCCACAGGTATAGCCAGTGCTAAGACATCCATAGTTTTTCTATAGTCTAGAAAAAAACAATATAGTTACGTTTTAATCACAGACCAGGTAATGTCACCAGTGATTCTGGCATTCAGCCCATACTTGGATTTGAGCAAGAATGTCCTTTTAGAAAGGTATTTTCACTTAATGACTGAAAACCATGGAAATTTTTTCCTGTGCTTAACCACCTGACTTTTTAAACATATGTCATCTTACTTATCTGACTTCACCTAACTTCAAAGCTACTGGGCATTATTGTACCTGCATCTTCTAAATTGAAGAGCGTTCTATTGTTAGAAGTCTTCCCACATGTAAATAATTACGGACCCAAATCAAGCCACACATCTCCTTTCTTTTTAATCATTTCCTAAATCTGTTGCTGCAAGACTGCATCCCGAACTTCATATAATTCTTATGATTTCTCTCTGAATCTTTTTCACTAACAATGTGCTTGGGATGATAATCTTTCTAAAATATCAGAATCCATTGACCTTAGATAAATTTCGTATCTTCCAGTTTCCACGTTTATTTTTGATGTCCTAAAACTCCCTGTCTCTCTATGTCATTTAAGAATTTCTTGTTCTTTTTGTAAGCATAAAGGCTTATTTTCATACACCTTGACAGAATCTTCCTTCTCCTTTCTTGCTTTATTATTTGCTAGATAGCAACAAGTCTCCACTTAACAGTGATATTTTGCTGTAAATTCGTGTGTAGCATGTACAGCAGTTTACTCTTGGGTATAAGGGGGTTTTCCTTGGAATTTGGTGATGGTCACACTGCTACATAGGAGGTAGTTTCAGTGCTAAACCAATTCTAATCCCTTTTTCCAAATGTATGTGTGGGTTCTTTTTAGATGTTAATTATTCACAAGATTCAGAGCCTTACAAATCCACAGAAAGTAGAGACTCTTTGATGACCATTGTAATCTGAAAGAGGTGAATACCTAAAGAGTTAAGATCAGGAATTAAAAACTAGAGCTAGAAAGGCAGCTTTAGCATTTTTGCTGTTCCTTGCTAGTTCAGTATTGCTGCCAGTGGTACAATCTTTGTTTAAATGAGGCCACATATCACAGAATGGTAGGGTTGGAAGGAACCTCTGGAGATCATCTAGTCCAACCCCCTGCCAGAGCAGGGCCACCTTAGAGCAGGTTGCAAAGGAATGCGTCCAGGCGGTTTTGAATGTCTCCAGAGACGGAGACTCCACCACCTCCCTGGGCAGCCTGTTCCAGGGCTCTGCCACCCTCAAGGTAAAGAAGTTCCTCCTCATGTTTAGGTGGAACTTCCTGTGCTCAAGTTTGTGCCCATTACCCCTTGTCCTGTCACTGGGCACCACTGAAAAGAGCCTGGCCCCATCCTCCTGACACCCACCCTTTAAGTATTTATAAGTGTTGATAAGGTCCCCCCTCAGTCGTCTTTTTTCCAGACTGAAGAGACCCAAATCCTTCAGCCTTTCTTCATAGGAGAGGTGTTCCAATCCAGTATGTTTCATTCATTATGCTATCAGCTTAATAGATAGGTTTTTATAGCATCATGCCATTAAAGAAATTTTGCAAATAAAACAGAGTTTAGTCCAGCTTTCAAACCTTCAACAGAGGACTTAAAACCTTAAAATTACTTAAGTTTCTTTCGCACTGGTCGTTACTCCTAGTGCAGCTTCTGTAGCTCTCACTGATTTTTGTAGGATTGGTCTGTTGTTGATACCAATGCAGGTTGAATTTATTTTACGGTCACATTTACATTCTGTGGATAGTAGAAATATGTTGTATGATGCATTCTGTCTTATCTTCTAAAGTAATAAAAAAAATAAAAAGAGAAAACTCAATCTGCCCTACTATATTTAATATGTTAGTCTAGTGTGTTGCTTATGGTGCTGTTATTCTGTACATACTTGAAAAGGGAGATATACTCTGAACGGTTACAATTCTAGCCAGGTCTAACTTCTCTATCAGTTAAAGAGCAGATGGGGTTTGAAATATGCCCATATGAGTTTTCTGAGGATAGAAATAAAGATGAGGGCTGTCAACTAGTTAATGCCATCAGATGTAAGTCTAGGAATCTTACCATAGTGCTCACATATTAAAAAGAGTATTTGCTTTGTTGTAAGCAAATCTTCCTGTCATTTTAGGCTTCTAGACTTTTTCCCTTGAAGTTTGCATCATAAAGGATGTGTGATATCTGCTGGTAAGGTTTACAGCTATCTGAAATCTTGATGCCAGTTTCCTCTTATTACGTAGCTTACTCCAGCATTTAATAGTGCAGGTAAGACTTGGAGGATTTTCTTTGAGGGTAGGTTGCATGCTGAAAATGCGATCTGTAGCTCTTTTCTTTAGTTTGTTCCCTACCTCCTTTAAATAGCGTATTATGGACGTGCATATTTTCAACAGTTGAAGGACAGCATGTATTTTATAAGCTGTCAATAAAACAAAAACCACAAACTGCCTTTAGTGTTGATCAAAACTTCTTTTATCACAAGAAATACAAGCAAGTTTTTAAATTACTTTATGAGTAAAAAACCAACTCTGCCGTTATATGCATATGTTAAATTGTTCTTTTACTAAAACCATGATTACCTCTGCAAAGACTGGAAATCCAGATGTTTAGTTGTACTTCCAGCATGTAGCATATTTAGAACCCTGTAAGATCTGTTATGAATTATAGCACAAGGTGCACAATCTTTACAAGGATGTTTCTTGAATGACATGTGAGGAAGAGACCCAGGAGGAGCTGATGGACCTGCTAGCCTAGGAGATAGAAGATGGTCTTCATCTTTGTAGACCATGTCCTCTTCCTTTGAATCCCTTCCCAGTGGAAGCTAGATGGGACTTAGCAGTGAGTTGAATAATAAACTGAGTAATAGCGAAGGGAACTTTTGTTTGTTTGACAGAATACGATTCAGAACTACACTGGGCACTTAATTCTTGGTAGCTTGGTGTGGTGGGTTGACCCAAGCCAGCAATGAAGCACCCACCAGTTGCTCACTCACTCTGTGGTGGGATGGGAGAGAGAATTGGAAAAGCAATAGTGAGTAAAAACTCATGGGCCAAGATAAAGACAGTTTAGTAAGTGAAGGGAAAAAAATGAAGAAAAAGGAAAGAATCACAAACCCCATCGCCAAGTGATGCAAAGGCAATCACTCACCGCCTCCCACCAGCAGACCAAAGACCAATGGCCAGCCAGTCTCTGAGCAGCAGCTACCTTGGGAAGGCTACCCCCAGTTTTATTGCTGAGGATGTTGCTATGTGGCATGGAACATCCCTTTGGTCAGTTGGGGTCAGCTGTCCCAGCTGTTTCCCCTCCAGCCTACTTGCTGCTGGAGCAGGCTGCATGAGAAACGGAGAAGGACTGGCTGCTGTGCAAGCACAGTTCAGCAATTGCTAAAACATCGGTGTGTTATCAATACGGCTTTAGTTACAGATCTGAAACCCAGCACCATACAGGCTGCTGTGAAGAAAACTGCCTCCATCCCAGTATACCTGATGTTACAGGAGCCAGACCTGTTTATAAATATATTGATGGAATTGAAGTATAACATTTTGATTCCATTCGTATGTCTGTCTTTTCTCTACTGCATGGCTTGATTGTTTATGTACATCATTTTTGTACACCCTTCACATGGTTTAGTCGTAGTAAAAGCTTTGGCTCTAAACTTGCTTTCCTCATCTAAGCAGTCTGCTCACTGAGTTCTCTTCTTTCAATTACTTTTTATACTGATTGATCTCACATCTGAATCAGCAGCTCTTGAAGAGATGAGAGTTATAGCCCTTTGAAGTGTTACTTCTGACACCAAAGAGAGTAACGTGTCAACACAACTAATATTGGTGGTAGTTGTACCGCTAATTGGAGACACTTATGGTAAATCTACGTATTTTGAATTCTAGGGACACTGTAGAATTTAAAGGTCTTGGGATTATAGCATGTCAATCTTTAGATTACTTTGTAGTCCTGCCTCTCAAGAGCTCCGTAAAAAGCACTCTGTAAATACTGATGTCCTGAAAGGAAGTAGATTCATGTTTTTCTAAGAGGCAGGTTAAGTTCTTGAAGTATTGTTTATGTCAAATTTTCATTACCTGTGGTAAGCAGCTGTGTTCCAAGAAAGTAATGTGATCGTATGGTGGTGTTACCTATGGTTGTTACAGCTTCTGCTAATGTGCTTTTGCTCCTGTGTTAGATTTTTTTTCTGCTTCTTGTGATTAACATGTAAAGAGTGTACAAGGCATATCAGGCAGATGACATTTTCCATCACAGAATTGAGCTAGATACAACATACACTCAGGTGTGCATGGGAAACAGAGCTGGAAAGAACACAGGTGTATTTTTTAGAGCAGAAGTGTGTTTCACACAGTCGCTTGGTAGAAATACATTAACCAGTAGTTGGTGCTAAATTACATTGCTCCATGCACAAAACCAAATGTCTCCATTAGAGAATTTGGATTTACTTCACGCTCCTCAATATTTTTTCTCCTGTTTTTTTATATAATGATATCCAGTAACATACACCAGAACAGCAGTGTATTACATAGCGTAAATCAACAATTGCAGACTGCAGTGATTTTCACATACAGTCACTGGAATAGCATCTCATTACGTAATAGAATATTCTTTTTCAGGTATAGTAAGTAATACAGAATAACATTATATCATATAAATTATTTAGTGTAATATATAGTTGACAGGGTGAAGCACCTAAAAGTCACACAATGAGAGTTATTTTTTAGAGTAACTGTAATCTATGCAGCATACACATATAGGGCTAAATTTTTAAAGGGGTCTCATTTTTCCCTCTGATTTTATATACTCAGTCTATTTCATGCATGTATGATAGGATTAAGATACCTAAGTTTTTACTTCAGTCACTAATTGATATATATCTTAATCCTTTCATATCTGCCCTTAAAATAAGAGGCCATCTTTAAAAATTTCACCTAAAGTGCTCAATTTTGCCTTCAGATACCTCCATGCAACTTCCATTGAGGTAATTGGAGCTGTGCCTGCATATCTGATGGTGGAACTGGACTCATTGCAATTAAGGTACACATTTACCGCCATAATTAGTCATCTGGAATAATTGCTGGGCCCAGTGTGACATTCTGCATGTGCAGAATTTCCTAGATTGGACCCTCTACGTGTCGGAGATTGAAGATTACGTTGATAACTTTATTTCATTCCTTAAACTTGTAGCTGTAACAGAATTTTAATGTAATTTGCTATATTTAGTTTTCCTATTTTTAAATAAGAAATGTGGAAGAATGATGTGAAAACAACATATTTTTCACAGTGATGTCTTTGTATATTTTTTCATACCCAACCAGGGCACAGACATTCCATCATTTCCACAAACACGTTACGGATGGTACGTGCATGCACGATTGTGATTTGTGCAGTAGGACACAGTTTAAAATATCCAACTCTGAGTGTGTTCCTTTTTTTAAAAAAAAAAAAAATCTTTGTGCTTGCAAAGCACAGACAAAAAAATAGATGTGTGAAGAATCCCACAGTTAACTGACATTAAACCCACATTTGAGAACTTTGATACCTCTTAATTCACAATACAGATCTTTAAACAACATGATAGAGTACTTATTTTCCACTAATTTAAAATTCTTTGTGTTTTGTGATCGCAGGTTGATTCCATGCAGCTTATAAATTTCTGTCACTCTCCTGTCACTGTTCCGGGGAGGGGCTGTTTACAAAAATGTTGACTTGTAAAACAAATCGTTTTGGAGAGAGTCATATAAATCCGTGGTTGACCCAAACCCAGAAAATTTTGAAGAGGTTTTCCCAAATAAAATGCCCGTCTTGAATTTGTGACCACACAAAAAATTGCAACTATAAGTAGTTGTTCTGGGATGTTACAACCTGTTAAAACACAATGAACATAGTGAGTACTCCTGTGATTTGGAGTAGGTACTGATGAACATTTGGGTCTAGTTTTAGAACTTTTAAAAGTGCCAGTTTTCAAGGTATTGGTTTTATTGGTGTTCCTTTGCATTTATAGCGCTACCAAGTTTAAGAACAGCAGAATATGTAGTTCCCTCTGAAAATTATCCACTACCACAAAGGTTAACTTATTTTAAGGAAGCCTCAGCCCAGAGACTTTCACAGCACTGTTCCTGTTAGTGCAAGGTCATCTTCCTGTGGCAAGCACAGACAAGATTAATTGCTATAACTTGTTCAAATTGAAGACGATGCCTCTCTAGAGCACCACAACTTCTTGACTGTTTAAGATTAGATTTCTTTTTTTAAATGAACACTGTCATAGGGAAGTTGAAAACACAAGAAAAAAGAACTTCTTTGAAATAGAAGTGAACATTAGAGAGAAAAGTAGTGCTTTTAAAGGACTTACTGTAAAAAAAAAATTACTAGAAGGTTACTGTATTTTTTACTGTGACTGGTTGAATGGAGAAATTATTACTCAAATAATCTTTAGCTACGGTAAGCATTTATGTATTAAAATAGTAGTAGGAATCAGTTACTTTAAAAATAAATTTTGATACCTGTTTAATGCATTAATTCTTAGAATGCTACTGTAACATTATCTACATTTAAGCAAATACGTGATTAGATGATCATGGATTTATGTCCCCTGCATCCAGAATATTTAGCAGGTTTATAATTCAGCCTATCACCTAAATTCTTTCACTCTTTTCATATCTGTTGCACCAGCTTGATTATGTATAGGAAATTGGGATGTCTGCCCATTTTCAGGTAAAGACTCTTGCAATGGAAATGGTTGATTTCTTGACATTAGTGTTCCTTTGTTCTGTGTTTACACCCTGCTTGTTCTACATGTTTGTTCATTTCTTTGTTTTGTTGAGATGGAAATAAGTTAAAATTGTTGCTAAACCCTTTGTTTTTCCAAAAGGTTTTCATTATTTTTAATTGATTTTCATTGTGTGTTTTTGCAGCAAGCTTAGTAGTGGAGGAGCGAACGAGACAGATGAAAATGAAAGTGCACCGTTATAATCAGACATCAGGGTCTGGTTCTAGCCAAGAACATGAGCGTGAGCAATATACCAAGGTAATGTCAGTAGTATTGGAATGATACTTTGGCTTGAAAATTGAAGGCATAAACCCATTTGTTTAAATTATTATATCACCCTCAAGTATACTGTGTTATAAAGCCTGACAGAAATGTCTTTGAATAATAGCTTTTTAACATCCTTTATACCCCCATCTGATGTGCATTAGACTTAGTCTTTGATGTTACCTAAAATGAATCTGCAAAGAGCAGAACACTTTGAAACTAAATCAGGGAAGAAAGATCCTTCAACAGCTCTTAAACAAAGCCATGTCACCTCTATCTTACGAAGTCTCTGGCCTGCAAATCCCTGGAGGCTGGAAAAATGGGCCATTGAAGAATCGTTGTGTGTTGGTCCTACTCTTTTGTTCTCTTCTTTGCTCTTGTCTGATGTTTAGAGAGCTAGACAGAATTAGTTCCAATCCCATGCTATTCTCATATTTGCGTAATATTTTTACATCCCTGTAATGTCACAGATAAAATATTTCCTTTCTGGAGATACATACTGATTACTTTGATCTCCTTTTCTAATAAAAATGTAAAGATTTCCTCTGAAAATTAAGTGTACATGAAATTACATTGACAAAGTTTTATAGAGAGACCATACTTTTTCTTTTTCTTTTTTTTTTCTTGATAATGCTGAAATGATATCCCACAACCTTATAAGTTTAAAACTGTATAGGCTTCTGAGCAAACTGCCAAAAACGTCTCACAGGTCTGTACTGCCACTTGCAAATGAAGCTGAGAAGGGCTGGAGCTAAAGACATATTCCCTTGTGCTGCCTAACTTTGCAGAAGTCAGGAGGGGCAATGTTTAGTTACATTTTGTCATTACCTTTTAGAGATACAGCGCTGCGTTGGTGTAGGCAAAGTAAAGGGCAGAGACAAAACCAGTGGTAACTCAGTTGCGTGGGAAACATTCCTGCGATTTTCTTCCAGTGCCATTGAGAGTTACGTGCTTTCAATGAGTGACCACGGGATGGCAGTATGAATGTAAAAGTCCACTGTAAAAAATTACAAAGACACACGTAGCAACTGTGTATGTTAAAAATAAGGTCTCAGAATAACAGAAGTTGGAAGAAAATCACAGCTTTTATAATTTAGACTTCCGTGCTTCGAGAGCCCCATTCCAAATATTGTCTTTACATCAGTAAGAACTAAACACTTGTATTTTTATTTCTGCGTTTTAAAAGAGACAAACTTTCCATTTGTGAACTGATGCTTTACAGAAAATAATAAAAATTGTGAAGCTCACAACAGCTGCAGACATGAGAACCCTCCTGGCCTTTGTTGCCATAGCACAGACACTGGATTTCTTCCCCCTCCAGGGTCACTTCCCTGTGTTTTGCAGAATTAATGCATTAAAGGTCTTGTTTTTCACATAAATATGGATGAGTGAGGTACTCATCAGAAACGAAATCAGAAATTTACTTAGGAATGGGTAAATAGGCAATTGGGCATCTAACTTGTAATATCTAACAGATTTGAAAAATTTGTTGAAGATCGTGTTTAAGTTAAATATGGAGACGACTTTAATAAAGATGTTTCTTTTTTGAGACCACCTCACTGTGAACATAGAGCTTGTAGTTTTCAAAGGGAAGAGAAATAAGAGAAACAAGGCTTTGGGTCCTCAGTTTCCAATCTGTGAGGTATCAGTGCTATTAAAAAAACCCAAACCAACAATTAGGAAATTTTCAACGAGATCATCTGTCAGAAGCCAGAATTTGTATAATAATTAGAACAGTTCATTTGATATTGGGTTTGCTGTTACCTTCACAGGGGTCAACTCAGGACAAGACGGTGAGATGCAGTGTGTCTCCACGGTCCTTGACAACCAGTTAATATGTTAAAAAACAGTAAAAATGTTTTTGATAAAGTTTGCAGGAGAGAAGGGTAATGTGCTATCTAGGGACTTTGGCAAGGATGACCAAACATATTCCTTTGTTCATAGTCGGAGGCCAGTTTCCTGATTTGGATTAACTGTTCTTAGAGATTGATTCAAATGTTTGTATTTTTTCATTATGAAACACATTTTTTAATCCTGACTCTCTTTAATGTTTATCACAAGCATTATTTTTCTCCTCAATATATTTTTCTTTTTGGATTAATGTAGATCAAATTTATGGTTAAATAGGTGTTGGAAAACATCAACCTGCAATGTTACGAGTTTCTCTTATTTTCTAGTACCTAGAGTTCTCTAGCCTCATCTTTACTTTCTAAATATATGTGGAAAGGAAATAAAAATTGAAATCACAGCATGATGAGTACTAGATGGAAAAAAATCTGTTGAAAATTTTTCTGTTTGGAATTTTTTTTAAAAGTATGACCACAACTTTGAAGGAGCAAATTCTCTGTCCGCTGTTATAAGAAAAATACTTTGGGTGTACTCTGTGTTCTGACAGACATACACTCCTTTCCACGCTGAAATGGTAGTACGGAGAATGAATTAGTTGTCCTGGACTTTAAATCCAAAAATCTTTAACTTGTCCTGTGTTTTCTACATGATAACAGTGTAGTCCTAGATAGGATGTTCCAACCTGTAATAATTTTTTAAGTGCTGAGAACAAATTATATTAGCACTTTCTAACACTCTGCACTATTTTCAGTGATGTAGCTGTTTGCTTCATATCACAATGGTGATAGTCATCACTTTAAAAATGTTACCAAAGCAAGCCTTGTGCTACTGTCTTTCTTTACTCTCAGCAGATGCTGAGAGAGTCAAGAAAACAAACCAGACAGATGAAGATTTAGACAGCTCTAATGAAAATGTAGTAAATCATATCAGGTGGCGCAGTAAAGCTGATGACTGAGACTTTTGAGGACTTCAGACTATACCTAATTGCTGCTGCCAAAATATGTGAAATGTCTTTGAAAGCTGCAGGAGCAAGACTTACTTTAAATAAAAAAGAAAAAATGATCAGTGGTCTAATAGGCACTTTGGAATAGTGAGAAAGAAATATTAAATAGCTATTAAAGAAACGGCAGTTGCAAGCAGAGTTTGTCGCTCTTTAAGAGAAATGCTTCTTTCTTTCCCAAGTAGTGGTGTTTGCCTACCTCTTCTAAAAATAAGTATTTATATTTATTAAGGAAATTGTGCTGTGCTGCACATTGAGAAAATATTTCCTTCTTCTTTTCAGACCAATCAGCTCACATGGATTTGATTCTTCCACTGTTTTAGCATTTGGGAATATGCTTGTTTTATTACACATAAAATTCTCTAAACCTTTCAAAAACTTTCCTTCCGTATGCACTGGATCTCCTTTGCAGTAGTTAATTATGTGTATCATAGAGGTATCATAACATGGCCTTTGCCATTTCCAGTCCATTTCTGATGCATTTCTTCAATTTTTTGTAATTACTCCCACTCAGTTTCTCAATTTTCTGGTCACAGTAAGTAAGCACTAGTTTTTTCAAGCCTTCACTCTGCTGTTTAGTGTGTAAACATCTTTATACATCTATGTTTTTAACATGAATTAATGCATTTTGAGTAGGTAAGTGTCTGCTCTACAACATTTGTATAGATCTTGATGGCTGTTGACTCTAATTGTTTTGAGACTCTCACAGAGCTCACATGCTTACTTCCTTCAATTCCAACGGAAAAACTCCATAATTTCTGTAAAACAGCTAAATTCTAAAAAGTTTAATGAACAAAAAAACCCTCAAACCAACAACCCTCTGTGGATTTGGCAAAAGGGTTTAAGGAAGAGCTTTAAACATTTGTCTGCCTTCTTTCTTTTATATTGGTAAGGCTTTAGTGTCTAGTACGCACATATTTGTGCTGTTTCAATGTTAGAGAGAATCAAAACACAGAAAGTTTTTATTCCAGATGCCACACACAGAACACAAACACCATGCTGAAGCTGTTCTGGCTTTCCAGAGAATGTGCAACACATTTTTTTTTTTTTTAAAGGTCTTGTTTATTCAGGAGAGTTACTGATCAGAGCACTGTAGTACGTACTTAAAAGGACATCACTCTATATTTAGATGCACTACCAACTCAGTTAACACTGTATGTGATAGGAAAGCGTTTAGCATAAAAGTGTAATCATGGCATTAGTTCACTGGCACTCTGTGGATTTAACTTGGTAGGTAATGTCTACAAGGGAGGGCTGGATAGTAGACTCGGAGTGATATGGGACTGATTATGTTAAGTTTTATGTGATGCTGGACAAGGCACTTAGGGCTATCTATAGAGAGTGCAGTTGGACATTGATGTGATGGATACCTTTTTTTGATCCCCTTTCATCCACCTTCAAGAAAAAAAAAAATTTGCTATATATCATATTGATATGACAGTCACTCCAGCACTGGTAGGGTCCTGCAAAATTCCATGAGTTCCATTCATTCAGCTCATGGGCTTCACTGCAGTTTTTCCATGGATTGACTTGCTCCTTTTTACTATTCCCTGTTAAGAAGTTGAGTGGTGTTCACTGTAGTTGAGTTGGATACAGTACGGGAAGAATTAGTTGGAATCTGTAGCGCTTACTGGGCTCTGGGCCATCACGTGAGCTGCTCCTAAGACACAGCCCTGACTGCCGGGCCATGAATCCCAGCAGCATTTGGAGGAACCGTGCGTGAGCAGTGATAAAACTCAAGGTGTTTGTGCATGATTCAACATTTTCTGGCAAAATTCCTTGTTGGGATAGGGTGTGCCTCAAAAAGTAGCTGTGATCTCAAAGCTTGCATAAGCCCCGGAATGAATTAATATTTCTGGTCTGGACTTCTCTTTCCTTGTTATAATTTCCTCATTTTAATCCTCATTTAATTTCCTCATTTTAAGCACTTAATGAGGCACATATTTTCAGAGGTTAGTCACCTGAGGCTTTTTTTGTAGTTAAAGGAGGGAGTACTCCTTCAATTTTCAAAGCTCTGAACTATTGTTTTCTCCATGGTTTTGGGAGATAAATCTGGAAATATAAATACTTGTTGATAGGGAAGATAATATAATTAGTTGGGACTATTAAATGGCTTCTAAAGTGTGCCTTTTAGTCATTGAAAAACTGGAAAAGTATTCATCAATTACAGTCTTGGTTTACGTCTATGGTCTTTCCATTGACGTTAACACATCTGCAGTTCATCATACTCCATTTTTCTCCTTCGTCTGGCCTCGAAGAAGCAGCAACTCCACAGGTGGTAAAGTGAATGGAAGAACTGCATTTCAGCTGTTTATCTTTCAGATAGATGTATTGAAAAATGTCTTTGTAACGCAGAAGCAGACACTGCAGATATTTGGGGCATTTGAAGCTAGCTGCTATTAATGTTTGAAAAAAACAGATCTACTCTTTAGCAACTGCTATCAAAGTTGCTGTAAACTTCCGCAACTCTCCTAATGTGATAAATAGAGCCCAAAATAGAATATAAATGCTACATAAGCTTTAACTCTGTAAAACATAGAGTTGAAAAAGAAGTGATCGCTCTGAAAAATCACTTTATTTTAAAGCTTCAAAATTATGTAATATTTCAATATAAAATGACAGGGAAATTTATTACAAATACATGCAGTGTTATGAAGAGCAGCAGTTTTCTAGATGAGCAGGACTGTATCGTATTACTGTTGAGGCAAGTTGGAAACCTGCAGGCATTACTTTAATGCACATACCAAATAAGTGGATCTTAGCCCATGACGTTTTTCTTCTCAATGATAAGTTCAGGTGTATTGCAACAGTAAAATATTCTTCTCTTAATGATCACTGATTTTTGATCAGTGAGGGGTAAAAAGGTTAACTTCAAAATTGCTCTCATTTTGCTCATCTGTTAGCTGCAATGACTGATTTTCAGGTTGTACTGAAAAGGGGTAGGTAGGGAATAAGTGGGAAAAGTCGTATGCCTCCTGTAGAGGACCGTGACTTCAGTGGAAGCAGCACCTACAGGAAGGAAAAGCTAAATCCAGAAGTAGTAGTAAAATGTAAACGCTATAGCACCCAGCATTAACTTCCAGCATCACAACTTTTTGTGCTACTCTATTTCTGTGAAGGGGTGGGCTTTCAGTTTCTTGGGAATCACAATGCTGGCATACAGTATAAAGGGGTAATACAAGCTCAGCCATACCATGAAAATCTCATTCAGGAAGGGATGCTCCGTCTTATATGCGGTAGCTCTGTAATTGAAATACTAAGGCAAGTAGAAGACATGGATTCAGTTTTTTCTTCATCTCCCGTCTCAAAGTGGAAGTCTCTGCTTACCAATGTATGAAAGACTGGCTGATAAGTCAGCTTGATATTTACAAATTCCATTTTGTACAGACTGCTGGATAATAGGGAGCAAGACAGACCGAGGGTATCTACATAGCCCCCACTTACAGGGGGTGATACCTGAGCTGAAGACCCTGTGGCAATAAGAGGTTATATATTGATACTGAACAGCCATACAATGAGGCTGCGTCCCTAAACAGTCACTGATACACAAGCTGGGACTTCTGACTTCCCTCCCAGTGTCCTGACTAGTAAGCTGGACAGCTGTGCTGATGCTTTCTCTTCTCTCATCCACATCTTTCCCAGCCCATGTAGGTTGCCCATGGAAGGTGGAGCAATTTCAGTACAAGTGAAACAGAAGGTCTGCTGTGGCCCCACACGGCGTATACAGTCCACTGTGTTCAACTTGATATTTTGCAGATGAATAATAAATTGAGTGCTAAACAAACAGCCAGATTCAGGTGTAGTTTGGGACAAAGGCCAGCAGCCTATACCTCCCTCAAGACTTAAGAAGAAAGGCTTCCATCAGGACAAAGGGAATCACTGCATCTGGCCTTGATGGTTCCCTTGATGGGAAAGCTCAAATTGTGTCAGCCTTCTCCAGCAGCATGTCATGCTTGCTTAGGGACCACATGAATCTTCTGCCATTCCAGATTCGCTGTGTGCACTCTCAAACCAACAGCCACAAAGAGAATGTGGACTTTCTGCTGAGGAAGAAAAGTAACTAGACATCATAATGATGGAGGGTGGAAATCAGATTGTCTTCAGCAAGTACAAATAAAACACGAAGATACTTCTGACACACTCTGTTACCATGCATAAAAAACATGTATTTGAGAGAGATCACATGGGTAAATACCTGCGGTGGAGTCATTTCTAGATTTAATTCACAGGAAGGGTGAAATCCCTATTTCACTGAAATCAACAGAAATTTTATTATTTAATAGGGTCATGATTTCTTCTGCAGATTGTAATTCCATTTAGCTCAATGGAAAGCCAGAATATTCCATGTGTTCAGATACTTTTCATATTTTTAGATGCCTCATTTTAGGAAATCTTAAAGGATTCATTAGGAATTATGTGGGAATTTTGCATAAAATATCAAGGCTGGCTCACAAGTGGGGAAGTATAACTTAAACTGGAAAAAATTAACCATTCAGTTTTCCATCCTCTGAACATTTATGTTTAGCCGAAGTAAAAAGTTTTCATAGCATATATTCTTGCTTTGAATTATTTTAGACTTAAAAGAAAAATGTCATCTAAAGAAATTTAAATGTTCCATTATCATGCAATAGAGCTGATTAGAATTAATTTCCTTTGTATTTCCATTTCAGAGAGGTTTATTTTGCAGTCTGAAAGAGGGCAAGCAGCAAAATTATTTAACAGACTCTACAAGCCATTTCCAAAAGTTGACCTGCATAAACGTATCAGCATAGTCTTACCTTAACCCTGTTTATATTCAGATAAGTCAAACCAAGTCACTTGGAAAGAGAATCTCAAAAACAATCCTTGCTGTACTTCAAAATATTTTTAAATATTGGAGTTCTTGAGTTCTCTGTATTACCCACTTTATTAAATCAGAGTTCTGCTGCATCAGTTTCCATGTCAATTCCTGTTAGACATGTTATTGGAGCTCAAAGTCGTCATGCTCCAAGTTATTTTGAAATAATCTGCAGGGTTTCTTTTAGTATTGGAAGCTGAAAATTTACCAAAGTTTTCTCTCCTGCAGATGTTTTTATTCAGTCTTCCAGTGCAAGCCCCTCACAGGGTATCGCTAAGAGTTTCCTCAGTGCACACTCCTCAGGTCAAACCCCCAGGTTTTTATTCATAAATTGGTTTGTATTTTTAATCTTGGTGTATGCCACCCAGTAGCCGTGAGTGACCCTAAAACACATGCTAAGACGCTAAATTTGTATAACCTTAATTTCTCCTGCAGACTTCTACATTTACAGTCAGTGCTTAGTGTCCTCTTTATTCCCTCCCCTTCTTTACTCCCGTTAACTTCCTCATCATATCTGTGTTTTAACAAGAGGTTTCCAAGTGTTCCGTGGAGACCTCAAGCACAGTTGCAGAAAGGCACTGGAGCAAGAAAAGATAAACCTGGCTTGAGGACAGGAGGCCTGATAACATTCATCTGTACAAACCCGAGCTTGTGTTTGCCAGGCTTTTAAAGCTAAGTCGCGACATTTGCCAACTGACTCAGCCTGCAGCTCAGTGCCTAAATGAGCTGGGGATATTCGCAGACTGCCACCACTTTGTGCATAATTCATAAATAAATGTTTATGACTTGCAATTTTATAGAGCACAGATCTGGAAAACTAACTCCCCAGAGTGCCATGTCAAAAATTGCCTAGTCTTCCCAAGTGTTAATAGTTGTCCCATAATATGCCCTGGGAAATACACCACTGTTTTAGCCCCTCCAGCTAAAGGTACCTTGTTCTGTAATGAGAGTGGGTTGAATGTCAGCTTCATGCAGCATTACATTTCATTCAGTCTCATACGCACTTCTCTTCCAAACTAACTCTGTACAGGTATTTTTTAATATTTGAAAAATTGGAAAAAGCCAAATTAGCCAAATAGCCAAATATATGGGATGCATGTGCTTGAGAAGTTGTCTGTCCATTGCATAAATATTTCATTATTATAGTTCCACGACACTAAAGAACCAGCAGCCTATTTCAATTCCAATGCTGTAATTTATTTCAAGTGTCTTATTTAGCCCATAGATACCATGTTTGATTTCTTCACTAGACATAAAAACATTCTTTAATATAGGTGTTTCTCTGAATTTCATATAATTTGTTAGACTTAAAAGCAGTTAGAGAATTGTCATATTTAGGTCATTTGTTTTGTCAATATATGCATTATGTTTCGATGAGACTCCTCACCCTTTCTTTTCTTGATCTCTAGTATAATATACAAACAGATCAGTACAGAAGTTGTGATAACGTCTCTGCCAAATCATCAGATAGTGATGTCAGTGACGTGTCAGCCATTTCCCGAACCAGCAGTGCCTCACGCCTCAGCAGCACAAGTTTTATGTCAGAGCAATCTGAACGCCCTCGGGGCAGGATCAGGTGAGTTCTCAGTACAGCTTTAATTGTATCCCCCCCTCCCTGCTTTTCTTTAGTGCCAAAATACAGCCAGAAATTACTGAAATTAGATTACCACAACATTAGAATTTATGAAAAATGTTATGCACATACCAACTGTCTTCCACTGGTAGCCTAAGATGACAGTATGTTTGTGGTTGTGCATCTAAAATGGAAAACAGACTTCCCATAAGACGACAGATTAATGTATTTGTGGCAAGTGGAACTTGAACACACACTATCATTTCCTTGCTGGCTATGAATCACTGTAATCTGTATGCCAATAAGGTATTACAGCAGAAATATTACTAGATTTTTAATCTAAAGAATTTTCGTTCATAAAAGCTCTGTATTTCTTTCTTTCAATCTGTGTATTAATTTCCCTACCTACCTGCTTTTATTTTGCTGGTTTCATGCATATGATAAATTACTAGATTTGAAAAAGGTATTTGTACAGTAATTTTGATATCTCTGGTTCAAAAGTCGTTTAATTCCTTTGCATTATCAATAGTCAAATATCTCTTTCATCCTTGATAATCTATTCTTGGTTTAGTTCTTTTTTAGATACACAGATTGGTTCCTGTCTTCATTTAACTTGACAGGACTCCCACCAGCTATAATGGCTGTAGGATTGTCTTGGTACTCTATGATTACATCTACCAGTGTTTGAACTCTCAAAAATTTGGCTTCAACTGTAATAAGACACAAGAAAAACTAGGAACTATTAAAAACCACAAATCCCTATGGAGGAAATCAGTCTGATAAAAGTCTGGATGGCTTCACTTAGTGCTTCAGACAACTTCTAGAAGACTCACTGTCTGAGAAGTTCAGCTGAGGCTTTTTGATCTGTTCATGCAACAGGAAGGGATGTTAGGGAAACTCAGAAACTGGCCTCTATGTATGAACTAACTCTACCCCATTTTTTTGTTAAGGAAAGTTCATGAGTGTATTCAAAGTCATGTTTCAGATTGGTGAAATTATAACCTGATAGCTGCAGTAATCCATGATCCAGAATAACGCTGCACTGGAACTGTAAATGTATTTAAAGTTATTCAAGTGTTTAAAAATATTTCAGTTCATGTGTTTAAATGCATTTTATTATGTCCTAGCTTTTTACTATTTGTCTCTTACAGAGGGCTTTAGTCATACCAAAATATCTGTGTTTTCTAGACATCGAATTTTCTCAACTAGGCCCTCTCACAGTGTCTTTGGCAGGTTGAACAAAACTTTTTCACATAAATATCTCTGTGTTGAATGGATTTTATCAGAAATGTTCCTCGGGTTCAGAATGTCTGATCATAAATATCAGAACCAGGAGAACCAGTAACCTCATGTGAGACTGGAAAGGGGGAAACCTAGGGTCAGATCCTTGCTCTTTTTCAACCTCTTCCATTCTAATGAGTACAGAACACCTTGTGTACAGGATTAGCCAACCGAGTGTACGAAACCAAGTGTCTGCAATCAGAGCTCCAGTTCAGCTTCACTCGAGACCCCTAAAGTGAGATGTCAGTAGAATTCACATACTGTCTACAGAATCCATACCTCAGAGATTAGAAACTTTATACTTGCTTGCTTTAATTTTCTCTAAATTCAGGTAGTGCTTCCGTAGTGAACAAAATTTATAGTAATAATATGGAGTGCAGCTCATCTGGTAGAAATATGAGGAAGAAATTAACAGATTCATAAATTACTCATAACTTTTGGTATTTTTCTTCTGAGGTAGCAGTGGTTTTGCTCCCCTGAAAGACTTGTTAAACTAAGTGGACATGCCTAATATACTATCTTTGCAATTAGCCTATTTCATCCGTTAAGTGCAGTGGAGTGAAATTTGAAATAATTTTGATGTTATGTTGGAATGCATTGTATCCAGAACGTTAACATCCACTGTTCAAAATTTTCCATTTGAGTTGTCCACACTTATTTTTGGATGATTGCCTATCATCGTTATAAAAAGGTCAACGTCTTTATAGACCTGCAAAAATGTATCATGGGAATTAGATATCAAGAAAGGTCAGAATGAAAGGAAGACAAGTATTGAAGAAATGAAAAGGAAAAGGCATTTTGCTGATTTTCTTAGCAAAGCCAGCTTCCTACCCTCCTGTGTCTGTACTGGTAGCCTCTGTCACATAGTCTTCAGTCAATTCTTTATGGAGCTTATTACGTGGTAATTAAGAGTTAATTTGGGGAAAGGGTTGATTGTATTATGAACAATTTTTTTCAGAGGGAGATTTGTGCTGTTTGACTTTAGCCTTAAAAACTACGTATCTACAGTGGAATTTGTGTAAAAATTATCTTTTTGTTAAATTTTTTGTCTAACTTCCCTAAGTCATCATTAAAAAGAAGCAGCTTTTACGGTTCATCTCATCTTCAGACAGAGGTCAAAGACAGGTGAATTGTCCTTTTCTAGAATAATTGTTGAAGGACCACTAGATGATTGGTTTAGATTGGTTGCTTTAATTTCATACATCTAAAATTCAGTGAAAATGATTCTTTCTCCTAATTACTAATGTTTCTTTAAGTTCAAGGACTTAGAAATTTGATGTTTGATTAGTAACTTTAAGTTCAAATTTATTCTTGCCTCCAAGGAACTTGATGTTAACATATATCAAGCGGGATGGGATGGGATGTTCGAGCAGAGGGGAAAGGAAAAAAGTGGTTTTTAACTCCCTGTCCTCTGTCTTACTCAAACTATCACCTTCATTTGGGGGGGTTTGGGTGTCAGCTTAGTGGCCATAGCAAGTGTGTTGAGTGTAAGGTTAAGTTTAAAGACAAAGTTTGTTGAACTGCCTTTTTATGCACCTACTTTTTTTCTCCAGATACCTTCTAGAGATGAGAGCTATGAAGAACCTAGTAAGCATGTAGAAACTGAAAGGAAATGTCTCAGTTTTATCAATCTCACTAATCTATGTCATTCAGCTAGGTGTTCTTAGGTGTCTTTTGCATCCAGAAGAAAAATACACAAATTCAGAATACACATGCAAGATTCCTGGTCTGCATTGCCTTTGGAAAGGATGTCTCCATCTCTTTCTCCATTGAGCAGAAAAAAATAATTCCTAGGGCTACTGACCAGCAACCCGAGTTAATTAAATTAAATGCAAAAATGTGACTGGGGTTAGTAAGCTGAAGTGAAACTGTGCTCCTCTAATATTTCTACATGAGCTGAAAAATACTGCTTGGTTATTCATACTAAGAGCTGTGGTGTCAAATTTCTGAATGTGGAGTCTGCCAGCTTAAGACAGCAGTACTTTTAGTTAATGATGTTCATCAGTATAACCCCATCATCCGTCATATTAACGAATCTGTGAAAAGGGATATAAATTTAGCTCCTAAACATATGAAAATACAAGATACTGTCCTCTTTAGGGCTGTCACTAAAAGAGCAAAATTATGTTGGAACTTTGTACAAAGTATCATTACTTTTAAATGTCAGAAAATGCCAGCTTTCAGGTCATAGCGAGCGTGGCAGTTCTGCCAGAACAAACAGCTTCCTGACCTTTCCTCCCAATTCCTAATGGAGGGAAGTTCCTTTAAAAAATCTAGCTAATGCCTTTTCCCCATCAATCCAGGCAGAATCAGTCTCTCTCTCTTCTCCCTCAGTTTTGAAGATTCTATAATTTCAGACAATGTCTCCTATATTATCCTATATTTATAAATAGCTATTTCTTTATTCAAGCAGTAACGATTTTAAAACCTGGAAGCATTTCTCTTTTTCTTGTGGCTCTAAAGTCTGCGGGTATTAGCTATAACTGTAGAACAATTTGTGGGTTTTTTTGTCAATTTTCAATTGTAATGAGTAACTCCTTCAGTTACATTCCTCAAACTACACTGTGCATTTAATAAAGTATGGCATTTATAGAATGAAACACTAACTGAACAACAAGGATAAAATCAGTTGGTGCAGAACTACACAGAAATACTGTGCATCTTCCTTGAATAGCTAGATAAAACTTTGGGTCAAAACTCCCAGATCTAAAGTTGTGTAGTATTAGGAAACTTGAGCATGTTAAAGGAGTTAGTAACATAGAGAGAATGAAAGCAAATCTTCCCTTTCCTTATCAATGACAAGGCTGTGTCTCAGCCTTTTAAGGCAGAAGACTAATTTCATTCCTACAGTATATTTGTAGTTGAATTGCCTGTCAGAAAGCTGTGACATAGCATGCGTGCAAAATACCATTAGTTAACCTTCAGTCTGGAGATTTTGTTGATTAACGCTTCTAATAGCTTGCAAAAGGGAATTATGATTGCTGCAAGTTCTAAATATAAGTATATAAAATAGCTTCCTCATTTCTAATTTGTTTAGCATTTTCAGGTGAATGTTTTAAGAAACGGATAAGCGTGAATAAACTAGTCTGCATATGAAATCATTCCAAACATCTTTCTTGTTACCATCCTGGGAAGTCTGGTTGACTGCCATGCTCTCTAGTGGAAGTGCAGGCAAATACCAGGAATTTTTGTTCCGTAAACAAAATGTTCTGGGACTTTTGACTTGAATCAGAATCAGACTTGTGAATTTGGCTTGTCGTAGCATTTGGAGTTGGTGTGTATTTCATAACTGAAGTCAGATTACCGGTCCTTCTTTATGGAGGTTTGCTTTCATACGTCTTGGTCTTTATGCATTCATAATACAGTCAAGCAATACTTTGTGCCTGTGTTTGCTACAGATGTTACTGCGTATGACTCAGGAACATTTCTCACATCCTAAATGGAGCAGAAGGAAATTTTTCATGGTTTAATGCAAATAATTGATAAGTAAGAATCCACGTTAAATACATGATGATTAATAAGCACCATATGGGCTTGATCAGACAAAGAAGGACATTTTCTCACTTTCACTCAAAATTGTGCCCAGTGATGTCATTGCATCATTTTTCATTAGGGGCTTGCTCATGCAAAGATACCTGAACTTCTTGGTGATGTCAAATAGGGAACTGTCATGTATGGTAAAGGTGGACTGGAAGATTCTGTTTTGGAGGATTTATCAAGTTGGCTACCATAAGGTGTTTCTCTTAAATGTGATTGAACAAAATGTGCTCAGTACATGAAAGACTAGATACCTGCTGTTAGGGTGAATATTTCTCAGTGTATCTGGATTTCAAAGGAATTGCCCCTGCATTAGGAATATCACTGTTAGTCCTCATTTTAAATTTGAAAACCATGTCTTTATTAAGAAATCTATTTAGTATCTTAGTAAATGTGTGATGTAATTATGTATGTGCCATATTTTAATCTAGTTTTACATGCTTTGCATAATTGGATGCTTAAGTTTAATTAAAGTATTTTAAATGAGCTTATCAAAGAAAGGATAATATAATGGGTTGTAATAGTGGACTTAAACCAGTCCTAATTTGTTTCACATATTATACCATGCCACTGAATGGCTTGTATCATAAACTCATACGTGCTTCTTGGGGTTCAGGTATGTTCTTAGTACATTACTGAAGAAAAAGAATTTTTTTTGGTTCGTACTATCAGACTCTATCTGACAAACTTTTTCATCCCTGGTTTCCAGAACAGCATATACAACTTGCAGGTAGCTGTTATTCATTCAGTACACTAGAACTTTAGTACTAGTACACTTGAGCTTTGAAACAGGAATGATGGAGGAGGGAAATGATGGCACATGATCAGGTGAGGAAGCGGTTGTTGAGTTGATAAGCAAAGGGTGCAGGGTGATGGAGACAGACAGGACCTCATAATCAACAAAACAGGGCAGGAAGGAGCCCGCCCCAAGTGTATGCGCATGAATAAGGACATGCTTGAGAGCGTTTGTGGGAAGCTCGCATACTTTTTCTGGGAGATCAGCGCAAGTGGATGGCTCTCTGAATGGCCTGTGCTCTAATGCATGGGGGACAAACGAGGAATTAGAGATGTGTTATGCAGCTGCAGGACTATGATCTAATCATGATCACAGAGACGGAGTGGGATAACTCACATGACAGGATTGCTGCAATCCATGGAAGCACAGGGCAGAATGGCAATGAAGGGGTGTTGCCCTTTATGTGAGAAAGCAGAGTATGCAGGGAACTCTGCCGCTAGATGGGTGATGAACAAGCTGAGAGTTTATGGGAGGTTACTTGAGGCAGTGTCATGTTGTTGTGGGTGTCTGCTATGGACTTCCTAATCAGGAAGAAGAAGTAGATGAAAACTTCTTCCAACAGCTGGATAATTCACATTCACAGGCTCTGGTTCTCACGGGAAACTTAAACCATCTTGATATCTGTTGGTTGAGCAATGCAGTAGGGCACAAGCAATCCAGGAGGTTGCTGTAGTGCACTGATGACCAGAGGGAATATCTGGAGCAACGACTCAGCAGAGGAAGATCAGTTCGGGGAACATTTACATGAACCAGACGTGTACTATTTTGTAGCAGTTCAGTACTGTTTTGTAGCAGGTGCTGTCTGTAAGCCAGTTCTCCCTACATTTATTCTATCCTGCATATAAGAACATAGGACTGGAAGGGACCTCTCTGGAGCCACTGAATGTACATAGCCTCTGCTATCACAAAGAACTGAATCACAGTCATGTGTTTTCAGGGTCCGCCTTCAACCTAATTGGTTGCTTTTGCACCCACTTATTTCAGAAGGTTTTCCAAGTCTAATTTCTTTGATACTCTGGAAATTTATTTCACTTACAGGGTAAATTTATTCATGGGGAGTTTAAACACATTGTTCACATTTGTCCCTGTGCCAATTTGGCATCTTATTTACATATTTCTTATTTCCTCCCTATTTACTCCTTGGGCTATCATAGCAAGCAATTGAAGCTCAACGTTTTAACTACCTGTTGTGTTACTCAGTTACATATTACATGCTTTCTAATTTGTTGTTCATCCTAGCAGACCTTCTCTACTAGTTTCCAGTTTGAATGAAACCTTGAAGTTCTGTGACCAGTGCTGTAGATGAGGTCTCCAGCACAGCGTCATTAATTCTGCCCTCACCAACACATGGAAGAACTCATTTGCTTTTTTTCATAATCATAACACTTGGTTGTGTAGCAATTGGACAAAATGGTCGAAAACTGTAACCGTATGAGAAGCTGTGCCTTTGGAGGCATAGTTACAGCTGGATGGTTTCCTCAGTTCCCTGCGTCTCCTTCAGAGTCCTTCTCCTCAGATACTGAGTGTGCATGAAGAACTAGCTGATAGCAGTGTGGACCACAGCACAGTGTTCTCTCCTGCACCCTCCTCCTGGCCTTTCCTCTGCAGGCTTCCCTTGCCACTTCAAGCAGGAGGAACTCTGAGGAGCTAGGTCTTTTTTTCTATACCCTAGGAGTTTTGATTAGCAATTCTTACTAAGAGGGACGATCTGGTGAATCCAAATTAGCTTTCAGATATAACTGTAGTTTCCCAATATCCTTAATTTTTTTTTTTACTGAAAATGAACTGTCTGCTAATTAATGAATCTGCTGTTCATTTCTTTCTTTTAAAAGGAGTGAACTTATTAAAGTTGGGTTTGACCGTGACTGCAGATTCGCACTGTAAGTCTGGATGTCACTGTGAAACTGAAGATAACACAGCTAGTGTATCATGCAACATCATTAACTTTTTGGATCCACAGTTTTTACCCAACTCTAACTCTTCTTCCAGTTGGTCAGCGGGGATTAAAAGTACCCCCTGCTATGTCTAGGTCAGTCTCTGAGGAAATAACCTAGTGTTCCTTCTGCTGATCGTACTCTCATGCAAAGAGCTAACTAGAAATGAGGACATTTAAATATTTTATTTTTAAAGCATTTAGGGACTTTCCTAGTTACTGTGACAGTTCTGAAAACTCATAGTACTGGAGTCTGCTGGCTTTATGTACATGTAGGAGACTTCCTAGAACAGGATAGGGTCCCCGTCCTTATGCTGTTCCGGTTTTTTTTTTGTCCTGTTTGGTACTGTGAGCCAGTTTCTTCAAGCTCTTAAGGTGATGAGCTTGCAAACTCTAAGCCGGGCAAAGGCTCCCAGTGACTCAAATAAGACCTCTCCCTTCCCCGCTTCTAGACATTCTGCTTGGAGTTCATTGGGAAATGTTGAGTGCTGACTGGCTGCTTCCCTCTGCTTGTAGCTCCCTCTTATTTAGTAATGTTTGTGCATGTAGATCCCTCTTTCTTTTCAGAGTTTCATTTCATGCTGCTTATTATTCTGTTCTCTTACATTAAATGCTCCGTGTCTTTAGCGTGGAGCCAGGTGAAGTAACTGGAGGTTTGCCATCTCATTGAGGATATACAGCAGCGTTGATCTGCACAATATCTCTCAAGGAGATCTAGCCAGAGAGCACTCTCTGGATTTGAAATAGATTTTCTCCTATTGGTTTTCCATCCTCCCGCATAGTACGTTGGAGCTAGTTTAATATAATTTGTGGTGATGAGGGAGAATGGAGTAGAGAGAGTCTGAAGGGTCTTCTCACCTCTTCTGAGCCTTCCCAATAGTGCTGCCTGTTACCACCACAAATGTATGCAATGTGACCTGTGCAGTAAAGTTGTTCAGTCCTTCCCCCACCCTCAATCCATCCATGTCAGCTCACTAATTCACTTGAAATGCAGCAGTACTGCACCATAGAGCCAGCTGAGTGAAGTTTAACTTCATGTCATGACAGACGAGGAAAACATAATGCGCCGAGGCTTTTCATGCCTTTCAGTTGATGAGACTGAGGTTTGTGTTGAAATAAAGAAACCCAGTCATTTCATCTTAGTTACAAAATTAAAATCTGGATATCGAATTTGTACTAGAGTGTACAGGGTGTAGTTAAGATTCTTCACTCAGAAAAAAACAAAATGCAAAATGTTTTCATAATTATTATAGATATTGCAGACAGGACTAGCGGGGGTAACATCAGAACACTGCAATTTCTTCATCAATAAAAGCAAATCACCTGGAAAATGGGAATAAATTCACAGGTAGTTTCAAACTGGCTTTGTGTAGGATATTCACTGCCACACTCATGATCTAAACCTAGGAGAGGATCCTGAAAATGTTTTGAATGTTGCAGAATTTTTTTGTACCTTGCGTATTTAGACACCATGTTCCTTATACAAACCTCCGTTAAGGGCAGTTTCACGTTATATAAAGGAAGAGTTGAGTATTATTCTAATTGTGCAAGATGGTATCAACTCAGATCCTTGTCAGGCAAAGGAGACGTTGTCATGCACTTGGAAGCATGCTGGTTCCTTATTCTAGGATTGTGAGGGTTTTCAGGTTGTCATACTAGAAGACCCTATATGCTGCAGCACTGCCAAACAAATTACAAAAAATAATCTTATTACTTGCATACCTCCTGCATGTGTAGCTATATGCCATCAGACGTTAATGCTCACAGCGTTCTAGCAGTGTGCTCATCTGGGACTCTTTCTTGATAGAGGTAGATGTTAACAATATCTGAAGGGCTAGATGCTAGCAACTACAGATCTCCACAGCTCCACCAGCGGCGGTGAGGCAATATCAGTTGGCATTACATTGAAAATCTAGTCCTTAACTGGCTTTTTCAAAAGGGCTTTTCTTGCTTTTATGGTTACATTCTGCCACGTGCAGCATTTCAAAATATCACTGTGGAAGGTCTGTTCCACATTTCTCAGGCTAAAGCATCACACAGTCAATTACATTACTGTCGCAGAAATTATTAATTCTGCTGCATATATATTCGCCTATGAATCAGATCAACCTTTCTTTTTGGAAATTTTAACTCCAGATTATTACAGGTTGTTGCATTTCTAAAGAATCTCGGACTAAGTTCTCATTTGCTATTCATCTTCCATATTGTAGCTGCAACAAAGCCACGCAGCTAAGCACTTGCAGATTTGTAGATGGCTGTAATTTATCAGCTGGACGTGGATCATCAGAATCCATGCTTCAATATGATTTTTTTAAATCTGTCAAAACTCCAGTGCAAGGGCGCTCATTGAAACACTACTCATTTCCGTTCGTATTGTGAACTGCCATGGCTTTGGGGGCTCAAGGAGGACTCAAGCTGTCCTCATTTCTGAAGTTGTCATTTTTATGATTTTTAAAAATATGAGAGAGTTCCCAATTTATTTTTTAAATTATGTCTCAGCACATTTAGCTTGACTGAAGAGTATTTCTTGACCTGAGTATTTCTTTTTTGTGACAACTTGCAGATCCTGCGATTTTCAGGTACTAATGTTTTTAAGGTGACTAGGTTGTAATTCACATAAGTATGAAATCCTTCATCTTCTATGGAAGCAGGAATCCTTCCTTTCTAAGAAAGAAATATGAGATACTAGATCTAGGCTACACTGATTAATCAATATATTTATAATGCAATAATATATTTATTTTGTGCTTAAATGTACAAATAACATAAAAAAATCAGAAATAAGTGGTTCTTCCTTCTAATTTAAATAATTAAATCTTACTGATTTTTATAGATATTACCCTTCAGAATCAACTTTCAAGACTCACACTTTAACCTACAAGATTAACTTTTAGGTTTTGAGTTACAATTCAGTAAGCTGTAATTGAAAAACTCTGTAATATTTGTAATTATATGAAGTCTCTCAACTTCCTAGGAACTAAATATCTGTTTTCAAACTTCAGTGTGTGGCAATTGCATTTTATTATACTATCGTCTGTTACATTATAGTCCTCTAGTACTAGATGGCTTCCAAAGGCCAAAGTTTTTTAACCTATGTAATTTCTCACTTGATAATATATTGAGTGAAACTGAATTCTTTAAAGTCATAAAAATGTACTTGTTTCTTTTGTTGGCCCTTCTTCAGGCATGTCTCCTGCTAGTGGGGACAATGCACAGTGTTCCGCAGGAGGAAATTTAATGAATGACTTTCTGTTTCTAGAACCTCCTGTGATCCATTTTTTTCAGCTTAGAGTGGTGGGAGGATTTTTGTTGCTTCTAAGTGGAAGAATTACCTTAAACTGCTTCACCTTAAAAAAAAATAATCTATTGCTAGTTTTCATTCTTCCCTGAAAACATTGACCCAGTCTCTCCCCCATTTTTTGTCATAGCCAAAAAAAAAAAAAAATAGTGCAAGTAATGTAAGAAAGACTTCACTGGAGTTTGATTCTTCTTTTTTTGCCTAGTTAAATCCAGGTTTGTACTCTGTGTGTGACCCAGAGATTCTATCAGAGCAGAATTTTTTCTTACACAGTCTTTCTGGTTTAACTTCATACGCCCTTAGAATTTAGAGCAAGGAAGGAGAGAGTTTTGCAGAGGCAGATCAGACATCCAGCTCAGATAGTCATCCAAACAGAAACACTTTACTTTAATGGCCCAGTTTGTCCTCCTGTTGAGGCCAGCTTCCTCTTCATGGAAAGAAAGGAGTTTTTGTTCTAGGTGCTATTACGGAGCACAAAGTGCTGGGATTCCCTGGTGAACTGGGATCTCAAAATGTTTAAACAGTCACTCTATGTATTGACAGTGAACATCACCAAGGGATAGCCAGCAGAGCGGTCAGTGGTCTGATCCTTCATTGGAAGGTCTCTCTTCATGGTGTTTGCTTCTGTCATGTTGATGTTTGTACTAAGATGGGTATTTGCGGGGAATTTGCAGGGAATTGAGCATTTGAAGAGTATCTTCAACAAGCTTAGCTGTGTGCAGGGAAGAGGGAATAAATGAGGAGATGGAGATGATTAATAGCTTTTTCTTTTACACGACAGTGACAATGGGCAGTGAGGGTGAGGAAAGGATAGTGAGCTACAGACTACATGTGCAAGAAGAACCAGGTGGTTTCAGTGAAGGATGAAGAAGCACGCCCCACAACTGATGAAGGGTTGTGCTCAGTGATCCATACTCAGGTTTAGTGAATTACGTAGCCTGTGCTGTGCCACACGTGCTTTGCTATAAAGAAAAACATTCAAGTCCACGGCAGCACTTTGCTGAATCAGGATGTTAAGCACTTGTTTGTATGTTTTATTCTGGCTGGCTGGACTTCTGCATTGCATTGAGTGCTTGCACTGAATTGTCAAGCACTTTTCCATTCCCATTAGCTTCAGGAATTAGGCTCCTTGAGCACTTGTATTAACAAGCTAGTTAAGCACATGGCAATAGAGACCATCTGCTTTGATTTCCCAAATTTTTTTAACATTTATTTATTTGTAATTTTTAAATGCAAGCTGTTAAAGTCAGTATTAGAACTAAGATATTATACTGCTTTAGGTTTTGTTCAGCGTGACTAAAACAGTAATGGAGTTCCAGTTTGGTATAAAAAAGACTGTTGTAAATACCAGAAGACAACTTCTGTATTTATGACACTAATTATATTGCTGATAATTTTCCCATGTGTGACTGTTCCTTTGTAGTCAAGGGAGATGCTGTAAACAAGACATTCAGGGTCACTGAGTAGAGACTGATTTTCTTATATAAATTAATAAGCAACTTTTATTGTGCAGTGGCTTCAGTGGTTTATAGTTCTATGTTTAAATACTGAGTGAGATTAATTAGTTGGTATTGCAGTGGAGAACATCTTCCCTCCCATGGCTAGAATGGGAGCATCCATAACGTAACTGGTGCTGCTGACAGACTGAAGACTTTCCTTGCATCCTAGTATTAAAAATAAACACTAAAAGCCCTCATTGGATTCCTAGCTGTAGGTCTGCTATGTTTTCAGAAGATTTCATTTTGGAATTTTCCATTGCAAAGATTTTATTTAAAAATGGAGCGTTTAAATTAACATTTTACTATGTGACCTGTGCTAGTGTTTCTTCAATCCAAAAAGCATCTCAATATTAATGATGCAGAGAATGGCATATGAGGTAGCATTATAAGAAGCAGTATTTTTCAAAGCATAGGATGCTTTAAAATCATCCGTGAAACTTATCAACTCCATAGCTGCTTATCAAACTCCTACTGCAAGAATAAAATGAGGTGAAATCAAGACCAGGAACAGTGGGTACGAGATTCAGTCATTTATTTTGGTGTAGGCTTTCTGCTTTTAGTATGCTCGTTTGCACTGCATGTTGCATCCGTAAGTACGTGTGTGTTTCCCTGGTGTAAGATTCCATTAGTACTGTGCTCACACAAGTTATACAAGTATTAACTAAAACATGGAGGGCAGATAAAAAAATAAATTAATCACACTCAGTTCAACTTTAATATTTATCGCAGTGAAAAGACCATGCATACAAGATGTTTTGGAACAACTCAGTTACTCGAGTGTCACAACCAAGCAGCCCACACTGCAGTTACCTCCCTCCTCCACTGTATCTCCATGATCTTCCCCTACCAGAGTGTCCAGCTGACAGACCACAGAGAATAGAAAAGTACTGAGATCATATAGCAGCCTTTCTTCAGCAGGGCACCTTATTTAACATATCTCTTATCTGCCTAGTTATCACACTTCACAAAACCCGTAAAACCTTGGTATCTTCAACTCCTTCCCAATGGATCAGTTTGGGTAAATTCAGCATCACGAGACAGTGGTGGAATGAGTGATAGAAGCTGTATGGATTGCATCAGGAACACAGAAAGCAAGGCTAAAAGTTCAGAAATTTCATATCTGAGTTAAAAAAAATGAAGTTTACTAATATTTGTCTTTTCTCTGGGTTGGAAGTTTATAAATCAAAAAATAATTTGACTTTCAGAGGAGAGTGTGATAAATAGCACTTGAAACTCTAACAAGTCTGTTCTCAACATAGTGATACATTTTTACAAGCATTAGTACATTTTTTATGGTTATTTAAAACTTTATCCTCTGGAAAACATTAGCATAATGGTAACATTTTAAATCTGGGTTTAAAAAGCACACTAATTCACCCTTTTATTTACAAGCTGGGAGTTTGACTATTGTGTGCACTTAACAAACTGATATATTTATTCAGCTTTCCCTAGAGGGGTAACTGATACTTGTCAATAGGGAGAGGTCTTTTAAATGATTACGCTGCTCTTCAAGTTTTTGCACACACCAAAAGTTCAAGCTGATGGAAAACTTGTCAGTCTGCAGTGTAACTGTGCTGGGTAGTAGTGGTATGAATGCTGCTCTGCTTAAAATACGACAATTTTAAATTGAGAAATATTAATGTGAAACCAAGCAGTCCAAGCCAAATTGTCTTGAAAGATAATACAATTTTAATATAGTGCAAAATGCAACTTGTGGCTAATGCAAATCCCCCAGCAGGATTAGAAAAGTCTAAGAGCTTCACATATGTGAACAATTGTGTTCTAGCTGTCATCTTTTCTGAGAAATTAAGGAGCATCTTTTTAAAACTGCAGGGTGCTAATAGTGTTCATTCTTGCAAAGGAAGAGTATTTATGCAGCAAAAAGCTTGATCAAGAGTTTTAGGCAAAGCTGTAGGGTAAAACCTCTCTAGGAACCTATTCAGCATTGGGCAGCTTTAAGGCTTGGCTGTCTCATCCGCATTCCCAGCTGTCTGAGAAGTAGGGAGTACGGTTGTAAAATTCTTCCTGATCTAAATGATCTTCTGCTGGCAACAGAGAAACTATCACTTTGTGAGTTGGTAAGAATTTGTTAGGAAAGCTAAAAGTACATAGCTGAGGACAGATTACCCAAACCATAACACAGAGACTAAGGTAGAAATAGACAGTGGTAAGAAAAGGAAGGGAACTTTCCACCAACTCTGGCACTGGAGTACAGTCACGTTGCATATTCTGGACACGTCCCTTCTTCTGGATATTCCCTGCCACATATCTGAAAATATCTGTCTATTTTGCTGCTTGATTCTCTTCTTGGAGTGCCTGGTTTAATCATGTAGTGCGTACACAGCTTGTCATATACAATGGCTTTATCCCAGCATATTATCTCAAGCCAGCAACTTGCTATGCCTTGACTGGGAGTCCGGCCTTTGAGGGCTCGTGAGGTTGGGCAACACCACCACTAAGTGCAGCTCTGTGGCTTCTCACTCCAGAGGTAGTTTGTTTACAGGAAGTTTTTGGTCCCTATGTTGCTTCATGTCTTCGTATCAAGAGTGTCTCCATAGAATAGTTACTGTATGGGCTGTTTTCTTTTGAACAAATGCTGGAAGAGAATATACAGTAATTTGGTTTGAGAGTGATGTTTTGCATTAGTCTGTGATTTTATGGTTAGTCTCGGTGCCTCCAAATAACATAACTTGTGTTGGAAGTGAAATTCAAGCACAGTAGAGTTACCAGAGTTCAGCCAGAATAGTGAAGGTGTGTTTAAGTTCAATAAAAATTACTTAGCTGTAAAAAGCCAAAAAACTACAATTCTAACAAAGTTTGGCTGGCTAAGCAATTCGGTACAGTCACTGAAATTAATGATGACCAGAAATGGAAAAATGACCAGCAAATTGGCTTCAACAGCTGTCAGAATAAATTTAAAATCTCCAAAACCCCTCAGCCTACAATCCTTCAACTGAAAACAGAAAGGAAAAACTTAACAGTTCTAATTTAAGTTTATGGCTGTTCACTGTTCAGTTCTTGATATGTTAGAGTCAAATGTGTTCTTATAAAAATTCACCTGATTAAAAAAAATGTAGCCTAAAATGGAAAGAAGCAAGCTCAACATTTTATGGCTCTTTGAAAAATGTTTACATTTTTAAATAATCAGGAGAAAAATAGCAAGATTCTTGCTTGAATATATGAATAAAATATTTCACCAGTTCTATTAGTTACATGTGAATGTTTTTAATGGCATAAAGCAATAAAATTGAATTTATATAGTATAAAGAATGCTTATTAAAGAAAACTTTTGCAAAATTTGTATTATAACATGATGAAGAGTACGAAGCTCAGTGCTGAAAGATAGGAAATACTAGAACTGAGCCTGCCTGGGTAAACCTGGACTTTTTGCTTGTAGGCATACTCATTTAATTAGTCTCATTTCTCTCCCTGGAAATTGCCTCAGTCAGTGCATGGTATGCGCCTGTCCCAGGGATAAATGAAGACACTGCACATAAAGAGTTGATCATCTTTAAAACTCAAATTATCTTTGTTGCAGAAGCTAGAACTTGTTTAGAGAATGAAGGAGGGATCGTAGAAAGAGAAAGGATGGTCTTCTGGCACACCTAGTTAATTACTGCTCTGGGAAATTAATCTCTTCAGGTCTCTGCCCCACAGTTTTTGTGATGATTGACAAGTCACTTCAAACATGTCTTCACTGGTGATCATATGCTGTCTGTTTCATGTGAGTTTATTCTGTCTTGATGCTGTGGATTCAATCCCTTCATCATTTGGAAAGTTTGGAGCAAAAAACTTACACGATTCATTAACGTTCTGGTTTGTTTAACCCAGTTACATAGTAAAAGATTGCACAGTTTATATGGTTGCAGGGTTCACCATGCAAAACGGGATGAATGACGCATGGAAAAGCAGTGTGCTTTCTCTGCAAAAGCGAGGGGATAGCGACTGTTTTGTCGCTACAAAAGATAAACTGACCATTTCATGGGAGGGTCATGGTATAATAAATAGTTGTGATGGTGTGTTGGAAGGGCTTTCATTCAGTCTCAGGCATTTTTAGGAACCACTTTTTCTTCAGAAGGAGCGGTGAAAAGAATTTATTCCTCAAGTTTTCTTATTCTCTTACTACTTCAATATCACCATGAACCAGTCTCTTTCCTTCCAGGAATTATTGTCCATCTCACTTTTTTTGCACTCCAATCAGATGACTTTGTCTTGGGTCATGCCTGATGTCCAGCAGGGAAGATGCAGCCTCCCTGCATCCCGGACAGTCCAGATAACTTTTGCAGATCCAGAGTAGCCAAGACAAGCATTCCTGGAAAATACTGACTTTCTGCCTCTAGCCTTGAGGTGAAATAGTGATATTCAGGAAATGTACAATCTGTTTAGCCATAGGATCTGTGAGTGAGGGCAACGCTGCTGCGTGATAGAAAGTCTCCTGGTATTTTAACTGTTGATCTCTTTGAAGTCTCTTAACACGAGAGTTATGACTAAAAGTTGTTGCTTTACCAAATTTGCAGATACTCAAAGGAACAGAAGCAGTTTGTGACAAATAGAAGGGTCTCGTCATTGTCATCTTTCAGTCAGGCACCAGCCATAAGTACTTCTCAAAGCGAAGTGAATTTATTTATTATGTGACAGTACAATATGAATTTTTTGTCTTTTTAATTCCTTCAAAAGGACCAGACAATCTGTGATGGTATTTCAGCTGCAACTTAGAATAAGTAAAAGAAGAAATTCAACCTTGGTCAGAAATCAGGCATGGAAAATTCCTACCTGAATTTTTAATGTTTGACAAATTTGAAGAATAGGTGTAATTAACAGGCAAGGCAGTGACATGATAACTGACTGGCATTTTTGTATCTAAACTCTCCGCAGTGTAAGCATCCACCACAATACTTGAAGTAATTTGGCAGCCCTACTTTGTTTCTGTAACATCCAAATCATACATTCAAATCACTGCAGCTCAAAACCGAACACCAGAACCATTTCATTCACTAGTGCAGTTCCCAGTTTCATTAGAGAGAAACATTATGAACATGTATGGCAATTAATTAATATTGCTTCTTAGGTGATCTCTCTTGGGGCAAGGGCAAGCACGCTGATATAACCTGAGCCACAACTCTTGCTTTTTTGGGGGGAAATAGGGTGCAATAGCCTGCTTAAAAAACCATAGTGTATCCTTTTTACCCCAAACCAGTATATTACAGATGGAAACTTCTGATTCTGAGGTCATTTATGTACAAAACCAAGGTGAAGCCAGAGTAATTAATGTTCTAATTATTCATTATCTAAAGATAATGATTTTTTCAAATCCGTCATTATAAACTGCTTTATATGTCTGTCAGCGGGAGGGAGATGGAGTCTTTAATCCCTTCAGAACATCTGTACATGAAAAATGTACTACGGAGCATTACTTGTGCATTTTTAATTATCTAATTATGCTTCCTCTTTCAAAGAAACTGTCATGTTAGCAGCAGCCTTTCTTAATGATTTGAAAAAGACTGAAAAATAATTTTAATTGGTTTTCATTTAATTATTGAAGTTGATCAAGATGAAATATAATTCATAAACTTTAAGTATAAGAACATTACGCTAACAATTTTAACAGGCAGTACATGTTATTTTTAGAATGAAGAAATGTAGGAAAATAGTTTTAGCCACAGCTCAGACCTCTGAGTAGCTCTCACTTGCTTTATCTTCATCTCAGTTTATCTTTTTAATGTATTTTCATTAGTCCTGTCCTTCCACTGCTCCATTCAGCCTTTCAGATGTTCATCCTCCATTCCCGAAGTGGCTGTTGCCTGTTGCTATTATTTACTTATTCATATATGACGTAGCCTTTTTATATGAAGAACAGTGAGATCGCAGGTACTTCAGTACCTTGTGCTTTGGAGGGAAAAAAAAGCAATGCAATGTGTTGTAACAGGGAGAATAATATCTTATTGCTGAATATTATACAAAGAAAGAAAAACTGGTGAATTCTGCTTTCTTGCTACTGAGGAAAGTTTCCTCCATTTAGTAGTGAGCATAAAAAACCTGCATTTTTGTATTTGTCAAACACAAACCTCCCAATACCTATTTTCTTGATACAGATTTAGCATTTACATGCTTCCTGTGTTTCTTACACTTGAACTTAATATGTACATGGCTATTTGCAGTCAAGTTTGGGTCATTTGAGCAGTTTGCCCTTTCATTCCCATTAGCCTGCCTGCGATAGCATTAATAACAACACTTAACCCTGAGCAGCGCCCCTGCAGTAATTAACTGCTTTTGTGCTGGCTTCATTTCATGATTCATGTGATTAGTTAGCTTCAGGTTGGTAGTGCTGTGGGTATGCAGAGGCAGACACACGGGCTCCCGCATAGAGACAATTACTCTGCTTGTTTCAGAGAACATATATTATCTTGATGAAATGTTCTTTGATGAAATATCTTTTGTGATGTTCAGACTTACTTACTTTCATTTCATGGAGAAATGCTAGGTTTACAAGTTTAAAATACAGAGATGTCAGAGCTGTGAAACTTGCACAACTCACTGGTCAGTGTGTTACTGAGAAAGGCATTTTCATAAAACAGATTCTGATACATATTCCAACATGGAAATCTCCTGATCTTCCAAAGTAGGATGTTAACCACTTAAGCTCCCAGAGGAGACTTCTGTAATGAAATCTTCCCCAAGCCTTGCCTTGGTGAGAGTTTACACTTTGAACACAGTGGGGCTGGGACTGTATCTGTGTCACTGAGTAGCACTTTTTGACAATAGAGGAATATTTTCAGGAACAGATATAATAATTTACAGGAGTTACTGATTTTCAATTATCATATTACACCCATACAACTCTAATATGGTGACTTTAGAGGAGAAGCAGGTTTTTTTTTCTGATTCTAACAGCTATTTCATGTATTTGATATACGACCAATATGCATATTAGATCAATATATAGTTCCAGTTGGTACAGACTGTACAAAATAACTATTTCATTGAATCAACTAACTTCTTTATTGTCTAAAAAAGTTTCTGACTAACTAGAGAGAATTTCAATGTAGGGTGTGTGTTTGTCCTTTGGTTTGTAAAGCACCGTGTTTGAATTAATTTATGAAATACCATAAACTGTACAGTAATTAATCTTGAAACAAATGTTGCATATCATATATAAATATAGCTGTATATTCTAAGACTGATAGAGCAATTTATGGATAGGTAATTTAGAGTTTTGATTTATTAATTATATATAATGTAATACTAATACCAAGAATTGGTTTATTTTTAGAAATGTAATGTTCCTCATTATAAAAGACTGCTCATCTTCCCTTTGGTCCACAACTATTACATGTTTAGGAGGTTATTAGTATTCATGAGCTACCTCATTCCAAAAGGGTGCCACAGTGGCTATGAATGAGTACGTGATTCTGCATTCAGCAGAAGAGAAAGGAAGGTTACTAGCTTGTGCTAGTGAAGGCCAGGGATTCTGTCAAAAGATTCAAGTTACTGCAACAGTGTGGAAAAAACTTATATTAAAATATCTTCCATACAGCAAGGAATACAGGGGATTATTTATTTATTCATGGCTTGCATTATTGGAAAATGGATGAAGTAAAAATGAGTGATCATGAAAATAAATACCTAAACAATTTTTTTATGAATCATCAGTAAGTCTAAGAGAATGAAGGAAATACTGTAATTTTAGCAATGGCTAATCACTTAAGAGTTTTTACCTAAAAGGATATACTTCCAGATATTATATAGGTGAGTTTATGGGCAAAGTTTGTTCTAGCTTTCTGTGTCTTACTGTCTTTCTTTTTCAGGTGATATGTGCTATTGGCAGGTATTTTATGTAGTTAATGAGAAATATTGAGTGTGTATCTGTATACTACTTTTCTTAATCCAAATAATTTGTCCAGTACAATTTTATGCATCTTGAATATATGTATGTATGTATTAGATATCTGCATGTAGGAAGTCATACAATGATTTAATACATGTAATTGGCTTTGTTTCAGTTCTATATAGTTGTGCATGCTATAGTTTAATATAAACAAGTATAACCCACAGTGTCCTTGTAGTGTGTTCCTTTCATAGAATTTACCTCAGGGTTAATTTTTATGGCAGGTTGTATTGCAAACTACTCTTTGAATAAGTTTTTTATCTTAATAGTTCACTCTTTGTTCCCATAGATACAACTTTCAGGTCGCGGCAGCTTGCAAAACTGAAAGCGCTGCTTTTTTTTTCTGGACTCTGATGGCTGACATGCAAATACAGTCTCGATTTTGCCTTTTGCAGTACAGGTAGCACTTTAGATTGGATCCATCTCAACTGTCTAAGTTTCGGCAGGCAAATGTAAGCGTTTCTTCCCTCAGTAAAGGGAGCGGCGTCTCGCCCGGGGGTGGTGGGTGCCCCTGGTGCTGAAGGACAGCTCCGGGGAGCCCAGCCTGGGGGCGGCTCTGCTCCTGGGGGGTCAAAGGGGTTTGGCTGTCAGTGGTTTACTTCCATCAAAAAATAATAATAATTTTTTTAAAAAGTTAGAAAAAAATCAAGTGGCTTTTTTCCCATCCTAAATACCTGTGAAGTAAAACGGAGGCACAGAGAGATTGTCTGTAACCATTCTTAATAGACACATTGATAATGTTATGATGCCAATAATTGAAAATAGCATAAGATTTTTGCTGGGCTGGTCATTGAAAGAATTGCTAAAGTTCGTAAAATGATTTAAAATAAAAATTTATTGAATGATTTCATTTAGAAATAAATGAAATATACTGATAAATATGTTACTCTTAGTCACCCTGCAACGGAAAATTGTATTTATTATTGTGTTATGATAACTAGATTTGGATCAACAATATATTTCGATCCCAGCAAGTCCAGTAAAGAAAAATACAATTTTTGATATGTTATTATCAGAAGGGTTAAGTGCAAAAGGATATATGTAAATTCTTGCAGGTCTTTTGCTTCTTTGTGCTTCATAAATTAAACTCTAACTATACTGAAGAAAGTAACAGTGTGAAGTAGGAGCTATTTCTCCAAATGATAGCCAGTAATGGAATGGAAAAACATTGTGTTCTACGGCTATCCAATAAGATGGAGTAAGAAGACTGAATTTTAAATAGCTGTTCTTTTGATACTCTTACAATTAATGTAAAATAATAAACTAGCCTAGGCATCAGAGGAATGCAAAGGAATCTTTGTCTGTTTGTTTAGTTATGACAAGGGGAAGTATTGGACAGCTGTAGGATTTGATCCTTGGTCCCATCCCATTAAGCCTGTTTCTGACAAACTAATAGCTATTTTATACTAGAAGTGCACTAGAGTATATTTCCTAGGAAAGTAAGGCTTCATATTTGCAAGGTAAAAACAAGTACAAAATTAATCTGAATTCAAAATATCTCAATCTTTTTTTTATTAAAGGGAATCTTCTAGATCCCTCTAACTGTCACAAAGAATGAAAACTGAAATTTATTTGTGTCTTTGAAAAAGCAATTTAACTGTTATTTGGAAAGTATTCATAGTCCTTGAATTAGAGAATTAATATATAAAAAATGGAATTTTCCTAAAGCTACAATACTATCAGTGCATATTTCTCAGTTGATGGACATCAGTGTCTCCTAAACTCTTATCGAATAATGCAAGATTAGAGCATTTCAGCTCCATTGTACAAAAAAGTGAAGACTAGCATAAAAACATCGTGAGATTAGTATTTATTATATTCACAAACACTTGAAATTCAGTAGACAAAAGTCAGTAGTGTGATAAACAATTTTTTTTTAATTGCATGGCAGATTTTATAGTCCATTAAACTTTATTGCCATAAATGATACGTTTATAGATTAGTATGTCAGCAAAGTGCATGTCAATATAGCTCAAATGTCTGCAGATGCTCTCAAAGTAAGTATTTTCCGTTTCTTCCTTCTCTCTTACTAAAGTGTTAATGTATAAAGTCAAGAGTTCCAGAGTTGGCAACAACTCCATGGCTCAAAATGGGAATAAAATGACTATAGGAAGCTTTGATTAGGGGTCACCATCAGCATCACAGAAAGAGTCACTGAAATCCAATTCCAAGTGCTGATGGGAAGTAATTATCCATGTCTAATCCAAGTAGAAAGTAAGACCTCTGAAAATGAGGCCTGTGTGATTCTGCTCCCCCGAAGTATCAGACCGTACTTTTGGTTTATCTCCTTCTCCAGAGGAGGAAACCAGTCAATGATGTTGCCTTCTAGCACCCTATGGGCGTGAGTGTGGGGTCTTGTTTCCTCAGCAGAGGAGGAAAAGGGACTCAGCATCAGAAAATGGAATTGGTTAAAGAAGGAATGATGTTGTCAAGCCCTGGTATTCTGAATTAGGGATCGAAGTTTCTGTTTGAATACAGGTACTGTATGACAGCACTCCGTGCTAATGATGCAGGTTGCTTGCATATTCAGACAGTATTATCACACTGTACATTTGATCTCCAGTTTTAAGGGTTTCTTGATAAGCGTGCAAGTTAGTAACGTCACTTCTTCTTAAAGAGAAAACTTACCCTATCATTCTCTGGCCATAGACAGACTTCTGTGCTAGAGCTATGGACCGATATCCAGGCCCCAAAATAAGAAAGATAAATTTCACTAAGTCTTCTAAAATTGGAGAAAAATATTTTTATCAGAAGTTTCGGCATGAATTTTGTGATGTTCAGCACTGCTTTTTAAAATAATTTGCTATTTGAAGAAGAATGACTCCTATGTTCTCAGAGCATGGGCAATCCTGATTCATATTTTTTCATGTTATAGTGTTTGTGGAGAGGTAAAGAAAGAAATCTGAGTTACTTGAAACAAGAGAGGCTGGTAGGTTAGATATTTTGTATATTTGACTTTATTGCATTCTATGAACAACAATAAATATATTATTTAGTGATCATTGCAACTTTAAAAAGCAAAAAGCAGCAGTATTTGGAGCCTATGAGCCAAACACCTATACTATATTAGGAACATGAGTCATATTAAAGCCAAGAAATTAGTATTTTTCTCCCTCAAAACAATCAGTATGTGTTTTGAAGATGGGAAATTTTTTCTCAATTTGATGCTATTTTTAAGTGAACAGACTCATTTGCCTTACAGAAAACCTTTTCCTTGATACTTGCATATTTATGGAAGAAGGTCTTTTTATGAGGGTTTTTTTTTTTTTAATTATCAAAAAGGGCAGTTAAAATTCTTCCTAGACTTATTGAATATAATATGGGGTGTGTGTGTATGTGTGTGCTCTCATACATGTGAGGGAGTGTGTACTGCAGGAGATCTCCAATAAAAGACAAAGGAATTTTACATGGAAACATCAAAACACTTATGTCCTTCGATTTTTGCCGTGCAAACCCAAAAGGCAGTCACTAAAGTCACAGTGGAATAGGAGGGAACAACAGAGAACCTATTTTAAAGTCAGTGTGCCTCAGGTGGTCCACTAAAATGTGTTCCTCAGTGCATCCCAGCACCTTGTTCTATGTGAAGGTGATAGCTGTTTTTTCATCTGAACTTAAGAGAAGCAGATCCTAAGTGCTGAACACAGTTAAATGCCTGTGTGGACATTGATAATGACCTTTAGATTGGGTTTTCTATTCAAGGACTTTTCCAGATACTTCTTCAAAAAATATTGGCTGTTTTTATCTGCTCCTATCACATGGTCACACATTAGTAAATCTTGGTAACTGTCAGTAAAACGTAATTTAGGTGTATATAATTTTATACATCCCTGGATCTGTCTTCGGACAGGGCTGATTTAACCTTTAGCAGTGCCCCGATCTGTAGAAGTTGCAGGATGTCAGCTCTTCTCCCATAAACCCCTTCATTTCTCCCTGGTGAGATTCCTTATCTGTCTGAAACTTGCCATGAGATAAGGAAGCCTGCACCTCTAACCCTTCTTTCCTTATTTTTGAGTGGAGGAGGGAGGATGGGGCTGTCCATCACTTCTGCTGGAAGGGAACCTGCTGGGACGGGCAGCAGAACTGTCCTTCAACAAGTAAATTCAACATTTGAGTTCAAAATACAGAATTGCTGGGAAAACAATCCCTAAAATTAGGATACTGGCAGCAGGACTATTAATCAGTAATACAATATCAAGGAATATTCCATGTATTAGGCTAACTGAACAAACACATCTGAAGTGAGTCAGGCTGCAGCTTAAATTTCTGACTCTTTGTAGAGTGATCGCTAAATTCATGTTGCCATTAGAGCTAGGGCATTGCTTGGTCGTAGCAATGTTAGGACTGTGTATTAGTATTTCCTGCGTGTGTTTGAGATGGTTGTCCAGAGTGTGTTCCTGAATACGTTATCCAGCCTCTATTTGCAGGAGCAGAAAAAGGTTTCGTATAGAAACATTCAAATGCAATACAATAGCTAAAGAAAATCAAACGGGACTGACAGGGCGATTCATCTTTCTGTCAATCATTGAAAGTTCTAGTGGTTTATTAGGTCTTTTGCCTCAAAATTTTTTTGCCTTCATACTCTGATTATTGTATTTACCTTTAAAGAAGTGAGAAAGTGAAGACCTAAAAAATACTACAAATTGTATTATCTCTTCCTGTGAAGTAGGCAACTTTAGAAGATGATATTTTCGTATCTATTAGGTCTTCAGGCTTTGGTGAACAGCACCGATAAGTGTATTAACCTGCGTATATCCTCTTGGCCCATATTCATTTTCTTTGGTGGTAAAATTGCTGTTTTATTGCTTTCTATATTCTGGGAATATAGATAGAAAGCTCCACATGACTTTTAAATGTTGCGTGTCTCTGTCACTCTGAAAAATATGGGAAAGTGTTCATTTATTTGTTTCCCTCAAAGAACTGAACAACATAATACTGGAAATAATATACTCTGAGGAGCATCATGTTAACCTTTTATTTGTGAACTAAATAAATGAAAATGTATCAAGACTTAAAATTGATTTACTGATTAAAAAAAAAAGGCTTGTGGAAATGCTGTTACACAGATGAATTAACATGTTTGTTTTTACTTTGTAACTGTAGTACATTTACTCCTAAAATGCAAGGCAGACGGATGGGGACTTCAGGGAGAATCACTAAGAGCACAAGTGTGAGCGGAGAGATGTATAAGCTGGAGCACAATGACGGGAGTCAGTCGGACACGGCTGTTGGCATGGTTGGAACAGGTGGGAAGAAAAGGCGCTCCAGCCTTAGTGCCAAAGTGGTTGCCATAGTGTCTCGCAGGAGCAGAAGCACATCTCAACTTAGCCAAACAGGTGAGTGAGACGCACGCTCTTCGGAAACAGGACTCTCACCAAGCGTGTTTTACCATTATTTCATCTGTGACATCCATGTTACATGTATTTGGATATAGACCACTCAGGAGAGAAGATTTTCCGTCTGTGAATAACAGTCTAGGATATTAATTTTCTTTCATCAGTAGGCATCTGCAAGAAGCAGTACACAAATGCCTTTTAGAATATGAACCATAACAACTTTCTGTCCCAATCAATGAAAAGATGTTTTTATCTCTTAGAAGCCTTGTTTACAGGTAGACAAGGAAATGCAATGAGACATATGTGTGCATCAGCAGTGGATAATGGTGTGGTTAAGAGCAGCTTTTAATGTATAGGAAATTTCTTTTAGTGGAAGAATTGAGTATGAATGGGGGAATTGGAATCTGAGCAAATGAATGGCAGTTATGTAAGTTGGATGAAAGATTATACCTGTAGTGTGGAAAACTATGTTTTTAACAACTATCTTTGATTTCTTAGTCAAGAGTAAATCCAATATTTTTTTTTCTTTTAAAACAACACTGGCAAATTGGGGTCAGCGAATTCAGATGAATTATATGACCGCATGATGCTTCATTAGGAACACAAGATTTCCAAGTCTTTATTGCTACTTCAGAAATCTTAAAAGCTTCACATCTGCATAGCCTGAAGGAACAAAAGCTTATTCAGAAAGATACAAAAGAAAAAAAATATATTTTAAAGTCCCCGTCCTCCTCCTATTGAACCCCAGTGAAGACTTCTGCTCTTGTCTCCAGTGGGAGCAGGACCTGACCCTAAGGGCTTGCTCTTACTAAAAGAAGGAAAAGAAAGAGGAAAAGCTTCAGCCTAGCATAGAATGCATGCATATTGCAGCACTCCTCTCACATAGTCAGGGTAATCTAAACTAAGGTAAGTAACAGTATTGTTTATTTCTATCATCAAATATCTCATCCTTTTTCCTTGGTTTTCTTTTATTGCCAGATGAGCAGTAGAAGTGTTTCTTTAAAAATGTAAAGCTTGGTCAGCCTTAACAAAAATATTGTAATACTTTTCTTCACTACTCACTTATGAATTTTAAGCTAGAAAGGGTATAACCATGCAGCTGTCCAAATGGTAGATGTACTAGACATATTTGAAGCCTAGAATTGTAGTTAATATTGTGTTGCTCAAAAATGCACTAACCTGAATGTTAGACTAGAATACAGGTAGTTGCATACAGTGAGATGTTATTATATATGCATCGGAATCAATCACATGCTCTTAAGTAATAAAACGTGGTATTGTATCAGAGAAAGGATTTTAGGTTGATGTTTACTCCACTTACTAAGGAACAAAATATTTTAACTATTTTACATATTTTTTTGTGTGGTTTTGTGGCTTTCCTTTCTAGCTCCTATATCTCAGCGAAATAGGAATTGCTGTGACTGAGAAAATCTCAGCTCCATCTTACTCAGAAGCCTAGCTCTGACCAGGGACCAAGGCTGTATGAGTAAGAGGGGGGGGACAGAGGGCTTCCAAACTTAGGATGCTTTGCTTTGCATCTGAGATCTCAATGGAGTTAGTAATTAACTTAAAATCTAAGCTGGGACTTCCAAACACTTTTTAGTATTATCTATTTAAAGCTCAGATGCTCCTATTCTTCACAGATAGATACTATAGCTCTCCAGATTTTCCTTGGTGTAAATGTCAAAACAATAGGAATTTAGCAAGGAATGGAGCACACAAAGTTATAATGAAACTCAAACAGCAAATCAAATATGAAAAGTATAATTATGCATTATTCATGATTGTAAAACAGAGTATTTACTTTGCTTTCCTGTGCTGAGGCAAACAGCACTATTTGTGGTATAGGCAGAGCAAATAAAATGTGGCATGTTTTATCAGTCGCTATATTTTTAGTTAAATTGTCAGAAATCAGTGAGTTGAATTAATGCATTGTTTAGAACAATACGCACATGAGACTTGATAGGTTTTCCAAAGAAAAGCCATTGTTGGAGACTTAATGCTCATGCCCTAAATCAGGGACACACTTTCCTTCCTTCCTGTAGTGTGCAAGAGGGGAGGAGAAATCTAAAAATGCTCTATTTCACTTTAATGTGTTGTGCCTAAGTAACTGAATAATGTCTCCACTCTTCAGAATTAAAAAAAAAAAAAAAGAATTGGCTTGACATTGTAATATAAACTAGGTCCTTAAAATTGATTATGTGAAAATTGGTTCTAATTGCCAAATTCTGAAACTGTAAAACTTGTATGGAAATGTTTGGGCCTCCACAAAAGAAGTGCCAGGTATGAACTTCTGCTACAGATCTTCAGTCACTGCAGGTGTGCTGTTGACACAGAGCATGTATTTTAAAGGAAGTATAAAAAATACAGAATGTGTGTGTAACCTCCATAGTTTTTCATGAATTGTTCAGCTTAATTTTTTTTTTTTTCCTATGACCTGCATGATTGTAAGTCAGGAACACATGACATCATACATTATTATTTGTTTCTGAAAACTCAAAACAGAAGATCAGGAATAAAACAAAAGGTCACATATTTCTTTAAAATTGGAGATTCTGTATTTTTGTGGCACACGTAGATCTGAAATTCTAGTTTACTACTGTTGCAAAACCAGTAAAATTAACTTCCATTTTGCTTTTTTTCCAATATTGGTTAATAAGGTCTGAATTTGACTTTTTGTATATGATTCTTGCTTTTCGCATAATGCACAGGTTTAATCTTGCATAAAAATTGATGTGGTGTGTATGAAGCTACTAGGTAGCTATTGTTTCTAAGAGTAGGCTTTCTTGTCACTTGAAAAAGGAGCATGTGTGTGCGTGAGCCTGTGCATGCATGTATGTGTCTGTATATACACACATGGACCTCTTTACATATATGGGGCAGATCCACTTGCGCGTTCAATTTAGAAGGATTGGTAGTCACCCTATTTTGTGCACTCTTGTTCAGTGCTTTTGGAAAATATTTATTCTGAATATGTGCCTTATAAGTTTCTCAGTGAAAGAATCAGGTTTTATTTTTATGTAAAACTACAAGGAAGAATATATATTTCTGCTGCACCTTCCTTTCTATTACGTTTAAGATTTCATAACACTTCTAGTAACTGTTCATTGAAACAATGAAATCCTTACTTACTATCTTTTGCTCATTGTGCCCATAAATTGGATAGGTTTTGTAGTTCACCAAAAAAAGCTTGTAATTTGCTGTCAGTATTCCTAATGAAAATCCATCTCTGCTTATGCTATCACAGTTAAGAAGAAGAAAAAAAAAAAGAAAAAGAAAAAAAAAACCAAAAACCCATAGAAAG
>VXBO01011649.1:261211-309197 GCA_013400135.1 Rhinoptilus africanus
CAGTTAAAAAGAAGAAAAAAAAAAAAAAAAGAAAAAGAAAAAAAACCCAAAACCCATAGAAAGACCACAGAAGAATGAAAAACAGCTGCCAGGCATATTCTGTACAAGCCAACTTTTCTAGCTTTCTCTGCCAGCCTTGTTTCTGAGAACAAATACAGACATACATACATACAAAATATATATATAACTTCAGATTTTCAAAATAATTACAGCAACTAATATTTATAGAAAAATGATAGGAACATAGGTTATGATAGGAAATTATCATCTATTGTCTTGGTTTGTGATACAACACTCTATTCCCCTACAGATATTCTTATATTATAGTTTCCCGACCAGTGAGTGACTGAGGGCAGTATTGATGGGACTGCATTATGATTTGAGGTTTTTTGATTGTTTCAAAAGAGATAAAAACTGCTGCCATAGGAGGAAAGAAATTTATTACAGAATTTATACAATGAGTAGAGACATAATAATGCATTTCAAAGTGGATGGAAGTAATAGTAGAGGTGTCACCAGTGAGATGAGTTCTGGAGAAAAGTAAAAGCACAACCTCAGATAAACAGAAGTATTCCCATCCCTGGATGCCTCTCAGTTCTCGTGGTACGTGCAGAGGCATGCCTTAAAAAGGCAAAAGGATTCCTCCCTTTTGCTTTCTAACCCCTGATCAGCAGGTAAGGTCTCAGAAAGGTCATCTGCTAGTAGGAGGGCACTTTTCTTGTTCTTTTTAAGGCTCAACAGTGTTTTGCAACTACTCTGACACCGTATCTTCACCATCTTGCTATCAGAGATTTGATAGTGTCACATCTCTATGACATATTCAGCCTGATGCAATTGCCTGCTAAGTCAGCCAGACAGACTTGTTTCTTTAAGGCAAATGGGCAGGATGGCCGGCTGTGGGTTTGTTTGGTTTGTTGAAGGTCTTAGAGGATTTTCAGTCTTCAGTCACTTCTGAGGGAAGCCAACTTTTCAGTCAAAAAGCATTGAGAGTCAGAGTTTGAAAGGAATATGAAAAAAATTACCAGAGATGTGACTGGTGAGCCTTTTGAGGCATGGGCTCTGTTTTTTCTAAATATGATTACTTTCAGACTACTTTTATTTTTCAAGGTGCTGAACACCATTAACTTCAGTATTCTGACTAGTTTTGCACTGACCTCTCTTGAGAAGCGTAAGTGATCTCATATAAGACAGAGGTGAGACTTTGCCTGGGATATTGTATAGTGTTCCCATTGCTGGCCTTACAAACAGACGAGAGCAGAAGAGATGTGGAGAAGGAGAGCTAAGGAGATTGGAAGAATGGGGAGCTTGTCCTGTCACGTGTTACACTGATATCAGGTCGTTTTTCTGAATGGAAATACCTTGCCATGTTTATGGTAGAGACCCAAATGAGATATTTCTGTGTAAGAACCAAAGTTATTTACTGTCCATCTTCTGTTTGTGGAGTTTAACATCAACAACCTGAAATCAAGCCGTGGGTATTAATGTATCAGGGAGAGGTTACATACCGTGAAGTGAAGCAGAAATCAAGTATTGTCACACGGTGAAAACAGAGTGAAAAAAGACTCTCTTCACTTATGTGCACCTGTGAACTAGATACTTGGAAGGAATCTTGAAGCGCCTGACAGCTTCACTCAGGAAGTAACTGGCAACCTCAGCAAAACCACATGAGAATCTTAGGACGTATTTCCCTATGTAAAAATTGCAAATTCTCACATGGAATTCCCTCCTATAGCATATTTTTGCAATTTTGCCATTAAAGAAGTGACTTTCTATATGTTGTTTTGAATTAAATTCCAAATTCCCAGTTTTTGAAAAGATACTGTCATCTAAGTGAGGAAATTGTGATTGAGCAGTGAAGTCCTGCTAATCTTGTACTCCACAGTATAGCTGTGCTCCTTTTGTGTGCTCACTCCAGCTTTAAGAATATGTCTTCATCCGGTTGACTGCCCCACATTTCACCTTCAATGACTGACCTTAAGAAGGCTTTCTGTCAGGGTTTTGCTGGCTGACCAAAGTTTTGGTAAACGTTTAGAAAAGACAATCCTATCCGTAACACAAAACGTCCTGTAGTGATGGAGAATATGATGGTTCACTGGAGGTATTTAGTGACTGACAGCAAGCACCACTATGCTGTGGTTAAAATAACACTGCCTGTGAAACATGGAAATTAAGTGGTGTAAAGCAATCTTCCAGGCTCAGGGCTACATCATTTCAGAGTAGATGCTACTAGAAAAAAAATGTGGTTTTCATTTTTGCAGTCTTTGTTTGGTAATACCAGCAGGGATAATTTTCTGCCCATCCGTGTAGTAATTTTATGATACAACAAGAGATTTCATACAGATCTAAACAGTATAGACAGATAAAGCAGATAATAAATCAGAAATAAAAATATGCTGGAAGGTGGAGGCTTTTGGGATAAGGAGGGGTTGTTTGTTGTCTTTCTTGAGAACGCCATTGCTTCTTTCCATAAGTTTAGGGAAATAATTTTGTTACTTTTTTACAAGGGTCGCGACAACCTTTTCTTGCAGTGGTGAGGCTTTTTTTTCCCCCCACATTTCATTTTGATTGATTGAGTCTCAATTACAAGTAATGACAAGGATACATTTTTGAGTATGTTTACCTCATGACCTCTGAATTTATTTTTTTATTACTGTAGTGAAAGAAATTGTGCTTACTTTAAAAATTACATTTATTTCATAACAAAGCTGATTGCTAGATGAAAGTTCAAAAGACTTATTTTACCTACACTTCAATAAATCATCTATTATTATTAGACTGGATGGAAAGCATGGAGATCAGTAAGAAATACTGGATGTCAGGAAGAAACTGGTTAGGAGGGAAGCATCAGCTAGCTTTAATAAAGCTAGAGCCAGAACGTGCTTACTGGTTGAGTTTCTGTGACAAAAACCACAGGCAGATCTCATTAATATTTTAATGAGATGTAGTGTGTATGCTGCTAGAATATGCTAACGATACTGTTTTGGAAAGTATGTAATTTACAGGTGATATAGAGGAAGGACTGATGAACTTGAGGACTAGAATAATAGTTCTAGGATAAAAATGTGGTAATGCAGATTGCAAGATCATTCCTTTCAGCATGACCAATAAAGATTTGCAGATGCAATCTGGGAGCTGCCATCTAAAAAAACAGCAGGAGGAGGAAGACATGGGTATAATAAAAATCACAGGATGAATGTACGCTACGTATAAGATCAGCCCAGGGAAAAGGCAAATGCTATCCTGGGTGCATCAGGCAAGGTGTTTCCTTGGAGAGCTAAGAAAATGTTACCATCATTGAATGAGGCACAGCCGACAGCTCATCTGGAATACTGGTCACTCAGCATTCGAGAAAATGAATGCTGGATGTTTCTGGGAATGAAGACCTTGAAGGATGATTTATTGCCTGATTTGTTCAGCCTATAAAAATGAAGGCTGAACAGGGATATGATTGTTCTGCAAGAACACAATGAAAGTAAACATCAAAAAGGCAGTTTTTGAAGCTAAAGGGCAACACCATTGGAAACTGTGGTATAAGAACAAAAGGGTATAAATTAGTTATGAATAAATTTTGTATTTGTCTCGAAATTACAACGAAGTTTCTAACAGTCAGAACAGAGAGGGAGGTATCTTAAATCTCTCAAAGTATTTAGCATGCTAGGGATGAAACAGCCCTTTCTTTTTGTTTCGTAACTACCATAATATCCCATTGCTTTTTTCATAGGACTTTTTTCTGATGTTGTCCTTTTGTATTGCCATCTCATGTTCATCCAGATGAAATGCTACAAGATCTCAAATTTTCTAATGGTAGATTCAGAAAATTGCCTTGGATGTCAGGATTACCATGAGTCCTACAGCTCTATAGTTACCCACGTATTTAGCTTAGTCTTCTGTAAATCACCTGTTGTTAATTGTGTTATAGAGGAGCATTTCCAAGTATTTGCTTGCATTGGGTGTTTAGCTCTGCCGGAAGACTTAGCATTTACACATGAGCTTCCTTATCTGCAGATACCTCCGTTTTGTCATCTTAACTCTGCACACTTTGCAGATGTTTTCCTTAACATTAGACTACGCAGACTTGAAAAGTAACTTTCTGCAGCCCAGCAGAAGCATGGAGGTGGTCCGTCCTGCGGCTCACCTATTCACCTTGTTCAGTATTACCTCCGTGAGAGCCTTTCCTCTCCGGGTTGTTATTTTCCCCAGAGCAGGCCATTAGAGCTTGTTTTGCATAGTTGCGGTGAGCTATGAGGACATCGGCTCTGTTGCACAAAAAGAATGGAAAGAGACTGACATTAAGATGATTTTCTCTTTTCAGCCGATCTAAAAAAAGCCTGTAGTGCAGCAGCAGGGATGGTAATTGTGCCTTAGGGACCGTGACAGGATATGGGCTCTAAACCTGACAGCCTGGCAGCAAAGAGCACCCCCCTGAACCCAGCAAAAGCTTCACACCGACCCCGCGTGCACCCAAATGTCTCTGCAGCAGAAGGGGGCAAACAGACAAATGGATGCAGAACAGTATTAAAAACAAAGAAAAAGACCTGATTGTTTTTGTAAGAGGAACTCTTTGTTCTAGTAATGATACTTAATTCTTTGAAACGAGTGAATGTAAGCATGTTCTCTTTTATTTACTGTTGCCGTCTAGCTGAGGAATTCACTACCCTTAATAGAAACATAATTCAGTTCCAGTTACTCATCTTCCAAAAGATTTCCTAATAAGGGCTAGTATTTTCAAACAAAGTCCCACCGCTTGGTTGAGTTAGTGTTACATGTGGCTCTTTTCCTTTTTCCTGAAATATAAATTCTGAATTTGTCTCCTGTTAAGTAGTTGGTTGACTTGTACTCAAAAGTATTCATTTGCTTTGCTGTCTATTTGCACTTTTTCCATAGATTTTTTTTAACAGATATTACTGCAGTAGTAACTGTACTTTGAGCTATTTCCAATATATAAGTAGCGTTGGTTTTAGGAGGACTTATTGCTTTCCAAAAGTATAATCTTGATTTTAGCTAAGCTGTGGCATACATGTCATATAGAACTATCATTTCAAAATATGTCTGTTGAATGAGTGTAGCTTCACTGTTACGTTTCTATTGTATTTTTTACTGAAATGTTTTATAAAAAGACCTACTGATAATTCTGACTGTATTTAACTGAGCGTTGTTTAAAGAGGATTTTTATTTGCTTTTTCATCTGATTCACACTGTGTTCGTAAGTTTTACTTTGTGCAAGTGTAAACACTGAGATGAAATCATACCAAAATTATGACAGAAAAAGGAAATAGAGCAATGCCAAAGTACTATCAAGAGGGGAAAAAAGTCTACTGTCTTCACATTAAACATTTCTACATAAATGCCTATCTGTAAGAGAATATCAGCCTTAACCTTTAATTTTACTACTCTTCATATACTTCTTGCCTGATCAGGTCCACAGTCCGTGACTTTCTGGAACTTATGGGATTTTGTAGAAAGATTTAGAGTACCTGCAGTCATCCAGAGGAAAAATACTCTCACTCTGTGGCACAGGAATGAATTCCTGTCTCACAGAAGAATAAAACGCCCTTTGTTTCAAGTCAGATGGTCCAGCCTAATTTTGGTAGGTCTGAGATTATTCTATTTTTTTCTTTCCAAAGCAGTCCTTTTCTAAACTAACATAAACTTTGATTTTGGTTTGACTGAGATAGCCTGTTCACCATGAAACAACTCATTCAATTTTTAAATATTGATTTGGGAGCTCAGGCTATCTAGTTTAAAACTGAATAGCTGGATCTGCAGTGTTGCCTTCACAGAGTTGTTCCAAGTGTCTAGATGAAGTTTGGGGCAGAATTGACTTGGCAGAGCACTGGAACAGGCTGCCCAGGGAGGTGGTGGAGTCTTCGTCTCTGGAGACATTCAAAACCCGCCTGGACGCGTTCCTGTGTAACCTGCTGTAAGGTGGCCCTGCTCTGGCAGGGGGGTTGGACTAGATGATCTCCAGAGGTCCCTTCCAACCCTAGGATTCTATGATTCTATGATTCTATATAGAATTGTCTACTCAAATGGCTGCTCAAGACTCTCTTAATGTCACCATTTTTCACTGAATTTTGCAGAGTCTCACATGAAGGCCTTTTCCCTGATACCTGTAGTAAATGTAACAGAGAGCTCCAGAGAGCAGATCAAAATATTTCGTAGAAAGAGAAATCTTGAAATCTGGCCACTACATCATACTATTTCTTACAAACCATTTATGGCACTATTTTTCTCACGTAACTGAAGAATTTGAAATAGTTTCAAAACGGTTTTAAACTGTTCTTCCCTGCACATACACAACTGACATTTTCTTTGCACTCTTATTTTGCAGCTCACCTTTAGTATTTTGCTTGCTTACTTGTAGCTTCAGTGTAGCTACAGTCAAGGACAAAGGGAGTCTTTGTACCTAAATATGGGCAGAGATTCATTTTTGATTCCGGCACAGTATTTCAAATAGGAGTATCATGTCTCTAAATCCATTAGGGGCAAGAAAATATTTAAATCTGGATCTTTTTAGAAAACTGAAACTGACTTTTTAAAATCTTAAAGTTGTTTTTTATAAAGCATTTATAAAAATGAGTGGTAATCATACATTTGATGATAAGATATTGGTGGGCTGATTTAAAAAAATACATTTAACTGGATGAAAAGAAGCATTAGATTCAGAGAGGCTATTTTAATCTTATTTATCACTTTTACATGTGAATGTAAAGATGAGCTATGAGGGATTTTTCCAGTAATTTTTTTGGCTAGGAATAGAACTGTTAGCAGCAGAATCCAAATGAAAAGCCTAACCTAACTGAAGACAAAATGGAGGATCAACAGGTGTTTTTAAGGGATTTTCAAGGAAAATAATGATGATGGTGACAGTAATAATAGCAATAATAAAGCTTGCTGCTTTTATTCCAACTGCTGATGTTAATGTGTTTATAAAAAAAATCTGTATACATATCTAGAATATAACTAATAGAGTCTGCAATACAGATAATGGCCCTTAGATACTCTGAATTGCATATCAAGTAGTGAAATATGCTGAAAATTACAAAAATTATGAAAAAATTGTTCATAGGATTTTTTCAAAAATAATTTTCACCGTCTTTGGCAAGTCATTAAGTTGGATGAAAAATTTTTTCAAATTTATAATTTCCATCTTGAAAGGACACAATTCAGCTTGAGTATTTCCTTAAATATGAATGATGTTTTAAAACAAAATGTTGATAGCATCAGATAGAGAGGTATCAGTTCAAAAAACATTCCAGTGTTGCTGAATCTCCTTTTTTTTTTTTCTTGCTGAAAAAAAATATTCAGATGAAAAATGTCACCCAGCTTTGCAGAGCCATGTCGGTGTTTTGTTTCCCCCTGTAGCAGCTCTGCATTTGACTAGGAAAGAGTCTGGGCAGCAGCCACCCTGCACAGCTTACCTTCTCCTGGAGCGCACCTAAGGAACAGTCCTGAAAGCAACTCCCTCCTCCACTACTTCTTACAGGTCGGTGCCGCTGGCTGGGACCCCGATAACGGCAGCATTGCAGAACAGGAGAGGACAGATGATAAACAAGGACAGTCACTGGCCTTGTTCCCACATGCAGCAGTCTGGCAGCACATCTGCTAGCCGTGGCTGTTGGCCAGTCCAATGTTGACTTTGTTTCCAAGACGAGAAGGAGCAGGAGTCTAATGTAAACTGTGTGACAAAGGAATTTGATCTCTGATTGTATAACATTTATTGCCCAGAGTCCTCTCCATACTTCAGATGGCATTTAAATTAAATTAACATAAGTAATAACCACTTTGGCAAGTCTTAAAATAGAACGAGGATAGAAGAGATGAAAACAAGCGCATTGCATTACTTGCTAGTCCAGACTTGCTTCCTGCCAACCAATCTGATAAACAAAGAGAAGGGAAAAAAGGGATTGAGGCACCCAATGAATTAGTGCTTCTTCAGAGCAAGTCTTGGCTCTTCGGTGGCATCTGTTTGCACCTCGTGTGTAAATTGCTGCTCCTGAGCAGTGGGGTTTCTCCCATGGAAATGGCAGCTCTCTATGCATATGAATGACTTCCGTCATAACATACCAGGTGTGATTTCTTTTTTAAGGAAATCAATCAGACACTAGTGAGAATTTAACAGAAGTTTATATATTTGAATATGCTTTTTCTTTTTTTATATATATTATCTTGTTCTTTTCCTTTGTCCATGTACTGATATTTCAAGTGTTTCAGTTAAACTTTCAGTGATTTTTAGCCACTCCATTTGACTAGCCAGTTTTGTGCAACTGATAAATTTTCTTCAAATTGCCAAGAAAAGGCAAAGAAAAAAAAAAATGTCCCAGGAAGTTAGAGATGTTGGGATCTCTAAGTCATTGGCATGTTGCACAAATGTTTTTTATCAGCTGTGGCATATGTTTGCAGTTTCATCAGAGTTTTGAATGTTTTGCCACATTTTCTTTAGATAAGCACGCAATTTTTAGAACATGATGGTCATATAACTTCCAAAAGGGACCAATAATGTAAAATGTTAACTTCATTTAGATCTCTGTTGAGTTCTATTGAATTTTTAGGTGCTATGTATATCAGTTATTTTGTGTAACTTACTCTAAGTACAATATTGAAGCTGAATTACCGTTTGCTGTTGTATGGACCTCAATATAGTTACCTTGACCTCAGTAAACAGTACGCGTTGTCTCTATATATCCTCATGTTTCTTTTGGAAGGTTGATCCCTGAGCTTGCTTGAAATTACTAGAATTTGTCAGTCTGTTTAGATTTTCAGATTGAAGTCTACAGATTTAGCGTTATAGCCTTAAGGCATTCAAAGAATCGAAAGGGTAAACTACAGTATTTTTTTTTTTGATGATCTGTTGGATGTTTATCCTTATAAGTTACCTGAGAAATTCTTTTATATTACTCAGTATTTATAAAAGTCTTTGGTGCTCACAGACAGATACTCATATATAGTTTATTTAATTTACCCATACAGTCATTTTTCATATTGCAAAGATTCAGTTTCTGGTACCTGATAGCTTCAAAAGCCTTGCTTTACAAGAAATCTTAGATGTTTTTTCTTCTGGGAAGCTCTAAATGTCTGCCAATCCCAGCAGAAATTGCCTGTGTGATGGAAGTTTGACCAGAATTGCCCACACATTTGAAAAATGCAAGATTTGATATTATTGAAGACAGAAACTGAGGCGGAGGAGTCTGTGTGAGAAGGCAATGTGAGGTACTGCCTCTTCACACTGCCAGTAGAGAGGAGAAACCTGCTTTACCCTCCTTTGAGCACCCTTGCCGCCTCCTCTCCGGTTTCCTCATGGCTTACAGCTCCTGACCGCGTCGGACAATAAGAATCCAAGGGGCTTAATGCTAAGCCGAGAGGAAGCAGCTGTCTTTCTGCTTTCACTTCTGTGGTTTGTGAAGCACAGAAGTTTCATTGTTAGATAAGACAGCGTGGCTGCCCAAAACAGATGCCCAGTTTCTGGTTTTGAAGCTTGGGTTAACTGGGTGACTGACTTCGATTTTAAGTGGTGATTGTAAAATACCAGTATGAAACAGAGTTGAATGTTGGGGTTTTTTTAATGGTGGCTGTTGTGTCTTTGGGATAAAAATCAGTGTCTTCGGAATCCATTTATTTGTAATGATTTCTCTGAGAAAAGAACTTGTCAGATTGACAAGTTATTTTAATGCAGGTACCTGCAAATGGATTTCCTGTTTATAAAGCAGGTTAAAATATCTGAAAAGCTCTTCCAGGGAGGAATCTCAGGGCTGATGTTTTGATTAGTTTTGCTTTCACGTGGCTGTTGATGGCTTTATTTATAGCTCTGCTGTTTGATTATATTTGATGGTGCAAAGTGTTCTCTCTCAGAGCACGGCCAGACTGAAACACTGAATTAGGTATAGATGTGACCTAGGATTTATGTATAAAAGTAAATCAGTTTTACCCATCACTCTCCCTTTGAAAATTATCCTACTAAGCATCTTTTCTCCTGCCTGAGCAGCTCTTTTCTAGAGTTCATGGTCAGGGCAGGGTGGGGGGATTTCTTTGACAGGACTCATCTGCTTTCTTCCGTCTGCACTGCAAAGTGACTAAAATGTTAACGAGGGAAGATGTTCAAGGGACACTGAAAACAAACTCCAGTGTAAATACACAGTAGGGCTGGCTTGGGTTTTGCATACTAAAACTACTCTGTTGAAGTTTAGTATTTATTGATAGGAAAGGAGTAATTTACCAGGAAAACATTTTAAGGGCGTTGGGTGTCTTTAATTTAGAGACATACCATGTTACAAACCAGGTCCTTCTGCCAAGGTAGAGGTACTCCACAGTGCTGTGAAGTGGTCACACACAGGATCCGATTAAACTAGTAACCAAACTCTTTCTCTGTGGAGTCTCACTAATGCCCCTTGTGAGGCACAACCACTCCAGGAGCTGGCTGTGACAGAACTGAGCTGCATTTGTGTTGCACTTAATCCCTCCTCTGATGCTCCTCTGATGTCAATAAGTTTACAGCTCTAGCAACAGGCTGATGTCACAGGAAGAAGAGAGATATCTCCCTTAGCACCTATTGGAACAGGCAACTTTGGCGTGTTTATACAGGAATTATAGAGCCAGGTGAGCATGTAGCTCCTAACAGAGGAACCATTGCCATTGACTGGGGAATCCAGAAGAAAAAGTGACTGCGAAGGTGACACAGAAATTGTGGTGGGTTTGAGTAGCAGTCCACAGTTTTGCTTTAACAGCACTTACATAGTTGTAAATACAGTTTTATTTTGTTTGGTTCAGCTAGTATTTTTATGTGCCATACGGCCTTTTAGGTTCCATACAGGCCTTTACCCTACAGTCTGCTCCAAGGGAATAGACATGTTTACGGCCAACTTGGGAACAATGGCAAGAAATCTGATGGCATCCCGAAGTTCCCCTTTTAGGTAGGGTTCAGGCTCTCTCAGTGGGCCTCACAGTAGTTTCTGTTTCAAAGTTTGCCCATGGCCAAAGTCCCAGGCCCATTAAATTGTCTGGTGTTTATTTTGGAGCATGTGTTTTTAAACATCTGATCATGTTCCCCAAATATTCAGAAGAGTAACTTTTCCCAGTAACCACCTTCAGAGTGTAACAGGCTACTGCAATACTGCTTCAAGCTCACTGACTCGGGCAGGGGAATAAATACTCTGAAAAGGGACAAAAGTGCCTCTCCAGTTCTAGTCATTGTGGCTCAGAAACAAATCTTTCTGTGCAAATGCTGGTGACTCAATATTTGACATCATGGATTGTTTCATTTACGTGGCACCATTCTGTTGCGTGTGGCAGCTGCTTTCATTGCTTTACTTGCTCTTGGTCAAAAAAAAAATGTGTATTACGTGTCCCTTAGGTAGCATGAGCAAGTCATTCACTCTCATCTGAGGTGGCTTTACCTCCATTCCTTTTCTCTGGGCCACACCAGCTGCTCTCCTGAGTGTCAGCTGGTGGCATTTTTATCAGGACATGAAGTCCGCTGCAGTAAATAATGTGTAGGTGGAGCTGCTAATAATATTGCTGCCACACGTTTTCTCTGCCTCGCAGTAAGAAAGGTCATTTAGGAAATTTTAACAAATACAGGTGAACTGCTGAAGGCTGAAAAAGAACTTTGCTCACTCAGATCTAGTTAGTTTCACTTCAAAAATCTCACTATTGCTCACCTTCATTAAGCCACATTAGTGATGGTGCTGGAAATAACAGGACTCCATCCAGGAGTGTTCAAACCTGTTTCCAAAGTTCTGTCAATATTTATCAATTTTTAGAAAACCGTTGTTTCTAAACAATGCATGTCACCATTGTACTACATTTCAAAACAATTATTAAACTAGTATTGAACTAAGATAGGGATTGTATCTTTATGAGTTTAATCGTTCTCTGGGGGTAAAATCAGAGGCTGCATCTAGAAAGACATGACTACAAATCTTCCAGCCATTAATTCCCACTGTGGCTTGTCTTGTCAAGGAATCCCGTGTGTCCATGTCTCTCACATCATACTTTTTGAGTACACCTGTATGGTATGAGCTGTACTTCAGGAGCTGGATTGTGGGATAGAGAGCAGGAACCCTCCTCATGACAGCTAGAAAGGCACTGTTCTTCAATGAAGCAGACCAGGAGCCGTAATCACAGAGTGGTATTAGTCTGAGCAAGCATAGGTGTCCACAAAGTAGCTGTCAGTGCATCGCTTCAGGCTTTCTTTCTAGCCAACAGAGAGAAATGTGCACTTGTGCACATGGCTTATCCATCCTTAATTAAATATCTGAAATAGCAAAAATGAACTGCGCCGTAAAATGTCTGTTTCTCTCCATAGGGTGTAAGAAGAGCCTGGCACCACTAGCTCCACCACAGCATTTACAGACATGTAAAGTTCCCTGAGCCGGGTCCTACTTAGCCTGTGCACAGCCCCCTTTCTTTCTGCTCTCAGCCCCTTCCTTGATTCCCCCTCAAAGGCCGGCGGTAGCAATGGCATCATCAGCTGCCCCAGCTCTTCATCTCCTGCAGCTGAATCCTGCAAGGTTTCCTGTTGCCCCTCTTACACGGAGGAGAGGCACAGAGCAGAGTTGCCTGGGTAGAAAAGTTCTTAAGAAATGACCCAGCCACTGAGCTACACAAAATAGACGTGCTTTTTGTTCTTGCAGCTTGGCGTGCAATAAGCAAACTGTGTCACAGCGCCGGGTTTGATCCTCATCTTGCTGCACGATGGCAAAGTTCAAATTACAAATTCCAGTGTGCTTTTGGCACACTTACAATGAAATTACCACTTTTTAAACAGGGTGTGTTTTTTCAAGTGGTACGACTGTCAAGCTCTCTGATACTATTTTTGTAGGAGATCAGATGATGATCTTACTGAGAAGGAATAATTCTCAAACTCATAAGCGGTTTCTCTCATTTTCTCATCTGATTGCTCAACATCCATAAAAGCAGCAGGATTTGGTTGCAGATGTAAAGTCAGTGTTTTCTAAGTCTCTGGGTGAATGCTAATCAAGAGTTACATGTATGTGTGTGTCTATTTTATATTTTTGTATTAACTGTTTGCATGAAGGGAGCCATTAGTATGTTTATATAAAGGACAGTGAGATTGTCAGCCTCAGAAGAAAAGTACTGCTGTGAAAAGCCTTTAAGAAGGCCATTGGTTAATTGTTTTAAATGTGATCGAGTCAGAAGAAATAAGGGAAGGCAGTTTAATGTCTGATGATCTCCTTAAATATCTTACCTTTTCTGGTAAGCAAATGTCATCATCAAAACTAACACTATGTAATTGGTGTAAATCTTTCCAGTTAAACTACACATTGAATAACTGTGTGGATGGAAACAACACAGTGAACTGTAATTTTATTGTAACTCTAATTAGTTGCCCTCTCAGCACAACTGTTACCATCCAAGACTTTCATACGTTGCCATCAAAGAACCAGAGTATAACAACAGGATTGTCCTGTGATACCTTGTTTATTATGAAAATGCAAGTGCTTTCACTAATAATAATTTTCTTTTAGTGTACTATTAACAAAAATATTACTTTTTTTCTGTTATGTGACACTGCCAGTTTCTAAGAGCTGGGAATATGATAATGCTTTTAGTCGTCAAAGAGCAACTGGAAAGCACAGCAAGCCGCACCGTGCTGTTATTCTTTGAGTGCTGCCATGCGTTTGGTGCTGGTATAATGAGCCGTGAATATGTTACCCTAGTTTTACTGGGGGAGGCGAGTGACTTTCACCTTGTTAATGCCTTTATCCATACTATGCTTTTCTACTATTGTATTAATACTGCTTTTCACATATAATTGCAAATAGTCTGTTGCTGAAAGAGGAAACGTATTTGGGCAGCATGAATTTCAGTTGAGTTAAAAGTGAGGAAGAGAAACAATGAGACAAATCAAATCATCAGTGGATCTATGACTGGTCCTAAAAGGAGAGCTAAATCATGTCAGGTTAGGGTGACAGATATGACATCTCCTGGCTTTCTTCTCATCTTTTACTCTTGGTCCGTGTTGATGTGGTGCCCATCACCACAATATTGGCAGTACTTACGAGAAAAGCTCTCTGCCATAGAGAAGTAGGATCATCCCTCTTTTGTAAAAGAACAGGGAATGAAACGAAGTTGCAAAATTGAGAAGTGAACCTGGATGCTTTGCATCGCAGCATGCTTTTTTCGCTTAAAGACCTTCCCTCTTCCTACAGGCATGCGGGTCAGCATGTTACCTCCACAAGTAGTTTCTCTGTACGCATAAAAAGCTCTTTGTTGGTGGGATGTGCTTATTTTTAAGAAATCAATCGCTCTTGAGAGCTCAATGTTGAAAAATCCCATTGATTTCAAGGCTTAAGAATTTGGTACCCGATAAGACTGTTTGGTAGAATAAATACATGACCTTTTGCAGATTGGGGGTTTTTTTTCTGTTTATTGTCCAAAGTTTTCTATCCTGTTCAGGCTTGCGGTAGCAGTATAGCAATCATTTTGCAATCCCAACTGGAGCAAAAACTGCCATGGATACTATGTAAACATGTACAGTTGAACTTTCCTTTGTAGTGCAATTTATTTTATGCGCTCTTAATTTATGTTCTGACTTTTATAGTTCATCTCAGACCTCTTTAATAGTAGCAATGGTTCTTTGTTCTTTGTATTGTTGGCAGTCAGAGACTTTAAAGCATTTTACAAAGGAATAGTAAGTTCCCACTGTCTGATTTTATTGAGGAGCAAACTCCAGGACTGGAAGTGACCTACTGAAAAACTCGCAGTCTGCAGAAGAGCCAAGAATTCCTAAAAACTTATGATTGTAATTACCAGATCAAAAAATATTTGTGATTGTGTAAAGTACCCAGGAGCACATTATAAAAGATATATTAATCTCACTGAAATGGTGCTGGAAAAGAAACAGCCCAGAGTGCCCACAGAGTGTGCATGTATGTGTGTGAGCACGTGGGTGCAATCTTTAGTGAGGGGTATTTTTTCAAGCAAAGATTCCATGGGACCTTAAACGTCCATACATTAAAGCATGTCTAAATATCATTTACATAGTGAACACCTTTGAAAATGTTTACAGTAAAAACTAGGACAGCATTAGCTTTCTTGAAATGGGGATCTATGGCTGAAAGCAATATAATGTTTGACCCCTACAACGTGTTATAGTAGGACTCACTGCTGTGCTGCTGGGATATAATGTCGGTCGTGCATACAGTCATCCTTGGCTTCATTTAGGATCTTCATTTCTTGTGTTATCCTAGTAAGAATGTTTGGATTTGAGGGATTTCAATTAAATACTCTACCAGGAAGGACTTGCTTTAATGGTTAATCCAATAAATTATTCTCTGCCATGTAAAATTAGCTAAACAAGCAAGTAGTGGTACCTGATTACTTGACATATTTTAGTGATATTATTATAAAGATATGTTGACCACAAGCTGAGTTATGACTTCATTGTAAGATCTGTAAAATCTTTTAATCCAGCGAACTCAGTTGAACCGTGAAGAAATGCATAAGGTATTTGAACAGCTCATTAAAAATTAAAATAATTACAAAGAGATTCATCCATCACAGGATAGCCTTGAAAACGTGTGTGTTTATACTCACATCCTGTTGACCATCCTTTCAGCTCATGTTTTGTACTTCAGAACACAGCATGGTGACATTTGTTGTCTACCTTGATGGCACAGTGCTGAACTTTCTGTAGCAAGAGCCTTTTATTCATATCGCTAGTTTTTCTATCTAAATAATAGCTTATCACTGTCATAAGTTATCTTTACAATATACCTGAAAACACTGTGGTTACCTGCTTTGCTGAATAGGAAGATGGCATGGTAAGAGATCACTGAAGCGTGCACCAGATGTTCTCCTTCCCCTTTGTAATTCTGCAGAAAATCCGACCAGAGTTTCATCCCGATTGTGGGTTGCTGCTTTATTTATTATTGTGTTGTTACGATAAATAGAACAGAAGATTCTATAAACTCATGGATATTAAAACCATAGTATTATTTTATATAAATCATATCCTAGTAGCAAGGTAATTGTAATTATTTCAGATGTTCAGGCACAGTTGTGCTAGAACAGGTATTTATGGGAAGGTTGACTTTGGTTTCTAAGGTGCATTATTTTCCTCACTGTTGAAATACCATATTGTCACATTGCAAACATACTGGAAATTTTGTTTAAATATGATGCATTGAGGATCCAGATGAGGGAGAAGTCCAGTTCCATGTATGTTTCACGTATGTATGTTTCTCCCATGGAGACCTACACATGATGAACTTGGACTTTGGTGAAAATTCTGCGTGCTTTTGTGAAGTATGTAAGACACAAATACGAATGAGAATGCAAGACATAAAACCCCACTTCTTCCAGATATAGAGGGAAAGGAAATATTCAGTAGGGCCATGCACTTTGAATTTGGTTTAAATTACCCATGCTTTTATGTTAGTTGGATATAGTTAATGAGCCTGTGTAGCCCAAATTTCCTCTGAAGGTGACAGAAGGATGTATATAAAAGTTAGTGCTTTTGAAAAAGCTTTGTTCATTGTGCATCTTCCTCTTTCCCAACTTGGCATACATATAATGCATTCTTTAGAGAAAAAAACCAAACCACTGGACAATGGTGTCCAATCAAGGGCTGAAGAGATTACTTTTACTTAAAAATTTCTGTGGAAGAAAACATAAATTATTCTAAGAACTTTTCTGCCTGTATATTGGAAGTTCTTGACTCGAAAGAAATGCCTTCAATTTTCCTCTAGAATATGTTCTTTTTGTTAAAAATTAAATACGTGTATTCAATGCTGAGCAAAAAAAGGAGATACTGCGAATATATATTCTTTTGGAAACTGTATGCAATCAGGCATATTGTATGAAAGAATTATAAAGTAAAATAATTTTTAGATTTGAGTCATCTTTCAGTGACATTGGCTCCTTTTGCCACTGAAACGCATATCAAATCTCACTTCAGAAGAAACAAGCGATTGTCTTCTTCAGTGCTGCATCCATAATGGATAGGGTAAATCCTGTGACTGCAGTCTCCTTTTAAAAAATACCCTCATTCTGGTACCTGACACACTAGTTTTGATAATTTTCGTAGTCTAAAGATGGTATATTTAATAGCATATAATCGTTATTATTTAAATGCTCTGAAATAGTTATTGTTATTATACTAACTATGTATGTTACTTAAGCTTATTAAAAGTCACTTCTATATTGTTTCTTATTTTGACAGTAGCTGTATCATTTAACTTATCGAGGAACTTACCAAACTTTTTCTTTTGAGATATTTGCATGCACTTGATGTCATCTTTCATTACGATTTTATTAGAATTTACCTGCCAAAGAGCTAGTTTTATTACATCCATCCAATCTTTACTTATTCAGGAGGGTAGTAATATCATTTTTATATAAATGAGCCAGGGTTTATGCACCTTTTATTGTTTCTTGTTTTATCTCCAATATTCTGACGTCTTAGACTCTGTTGCACTCAAGGAGTTTTAAAATCTGATACATTATAGAGGCTATAATAACAAAATTGCATGTTTCCTTAAAGATTATTTCATAACAACAGAGCAAGATCATGTTTTGATCTTAAGTTTTACCTTATGTGGTTTTGATTCATATAGTGTACGGCAATCTTTTTTTCTGTGCATATACTGTGTTTAATCCTGACTTTGACAATGTCTTACCTGCGTAGAATTCACCTGTCTTATTTTTGACTGCTCTTTAACTGTCCATTGCTATTTTTATAGCAGCCTGTACTCAATAACCGCTAACTCTCACAGTGTGAATACACCCTAAAAGCAGCACTCTCATTAATGATCATAGTAATCCTGAGCAGCAAATAGAGCTTTATCTGTCAGTTCCAAGAAAAAATACTGTCTGAAATAATTTGTGTAATATACAGATAATAAGAGATTAGTGCATCTGTTCCAAAGAACCTGACCTTCAAACCATTAGCCCTGCAAGATTCAAGCACCATGGTGTAATCCTGCTATGAAAGGCAAGTTTGTTTTACTTTTGTATTTTATGGTCTTCATCCATGAGCTAATATATATTGAAATCACTGGAAAGATGTAGTACCGCTTGGCTTGGTTTATTCTATGCTAAGATAGAGGCAAAAATTACTGTAAAAGGCAAGTTTCTGTTTAACCAATAGTAAGCCTAGGAATGTGAAAATAAGGTTTATTTATTATATTTTAATTTTGTGCCGTGTACTCTGGGCAGCCATCTTTCTATATGTTATCTGCAAGTAAATTTGGATTTTAAATCCGTGGTTCAGACTATCTGATTCATTATTGTGGGTTTTCAGGTTCGTTTTTATGATATGGATTTGAAAGTTTCCCTTCATACTGAGCTGTTTGATTTTCTGCTACTCGTTCTCATTTTCTTCGGTGCCAATGTTCCTATGTAATTTTTCTTTTCCTGTTTATTTTAAAATGAATGTCACCTCTTCATCTGTGATCAGTTTGTCAGTGCCTTCTATATCAAAACAGCAAGAAAATTTAATGCTAAATCTTAGCCTCTGCTTTTGGGTAATAAAGAAAGAGGAAAATGGCCTTTTAAGCAATTTAGAAGTATTGGAATTAGCTTCATATTGTACTGTAATGTCCATTATTACCATACATGGAGGAACACTTGTGGATATTGTATTATTTCAAGAAAAGTTCATTCAATCATTGAACTTACAGATATGCCTGCACCGTTGCATTAAAAATCATAGTTCAAGTAACACTGTGTTTTAGTTGGCATAGCAGTTTGGAAGTGCTTTCACTTCAGAAATAACTAGAACTTTGTGAGGGGAAAGTTGTTTTTTTCTGTAGAGATAGGCAGTAATAGCACCGTTTCATTTTCTTTTTCCATCTCATCCTGCCTTGTGTTTGAAAGGGCTTTAAAATTTGGTAAACACTTGCCATCTGCTTAGATATATTGGCTGTAATTCAGATGCTCTCAAATATTCTTTTATAGTATATGGCTAATTCTCCCTTGTGCTTATATTTTCCGTAGCTTTTTATCATGTTTGTAAGAGATTAATTATATGAGAAATCTATTAGCACTCAAGTGAACAGTCACAATAAATAAATGTTGCTTTGTAATGAAAAGAATGACAAGTTACCATAATTTACCAAAGAAAACACGGAGCAACTCTTCCTGCATTGGTACCCTTCCTGCCTGCTGGCTGGTGACCGTTGTCTCGATTCCTTTGCCTTTGAGAGAGGTTTGCAACCCAGATAGGAGAGCTGAGGAGAATGAGCCACCCAGACCTGTAAAAGTATCCTGGATTCGTTTTTAATGGCGAAAGACAAGGTGTTACAGAAAATCCTGCTCTATCTGTCCCTCACCTATCCCTTGCCCTGTAATCAAAGCAATACTGGTGCTGTGGCAAATTTTTGTGCTGGTGTCTGTCTGCGGCAAAGTTGGACCCTTCTGTCTTGTCAGTAGAGTTTTCTCCAGTGCGTATTTGATAATGGACACAAACCAGCAATATCGGGTGCAAACCTGATGATTTCGAACGGAGTTATGCCAGAGCATTCATTTGGGCAGTTTGGCTGAACGGCCTGTCTCTAAACCTAGTCTTCGTGGACAGTTGTCCACTTCCAGTAATATAAACACAAAGGGAACAATTATATCTCACAGTTATGCAGTGTTTATCTAGCATGGATCCACTCTCCAAGTCTGCAGGTGTTTTTACATACCGACTGCTGTGACTAATGTAAACCAGCTTGAACGCAACGCCACAAAGGGCTATTTAAAACAGAAACATTCAGCAACTCTCTCTCTCACTACTTACCTGTCTTAGCTACTGCTGTGGATGAAAAGCTGATTAAAAAGATAAATTTTGCACCAGGACCGTCATTAAGCAGATTTGACCTGACCAAAAGGAGGAGCCTCTCCTGTTTTTAGCCTCTCTCCTGGCAGCTGTTACCTCAAACGTGGAAGGGGTGGGCCCTTAGGTTATCTCAGCACATCTGGCTTGGGGCTTTATACACTCACATTTAAAAACCGCATTCAAAAGTGGTGCAAAAGAAATTCGACAGCGAATTAAACCTTAGCATAAATACTTCGGCTGGAGAAGAGCGTGGCTGCCTTTTACTGCGTCTGCAACTTGCGTGGGATCGCTGCTGGTGATGCAAGTACAGCAGTGCAAACAAGGCAGCAAAACCAACATGCTAATTTGTGTTTAGGAATGTAGAAAGTTTAAATGAAAGTTTGTTTTAGGGTGTGGTGCTTTGGAGGCTGCCCAGAAAAACTTACTCCGTAGTGAGTCCGCGGCTAATATTTCAGGAGGCAGAGGAGCTTCAATTTGTTCTTCCTTCAGTGGTGGAGGAACAAGCCAAGCTTTTGGTCAGCCTTTCTCTTACAGATCCAGAAGAGCAGGTCGAACAGTTATAATCCTGGAAAGGGGTTTTGATAGTACAAATAAGAAATATAAGGAATGATTTTTCCTGGGACTAGGAGAAGGAGTGTAACGTAGGAAGGGCTGTGACTGAAGTGGGGGCTTTTTGTGAGCCTGTGGCATGAAAATCTCCCCTCCGTGGTTTTTTGATTTAAACTTTAAGCCTCTGTTGAGTTTCCCCGAGCAAGAGCCTGAGGAGGAGGGAACTTCTGCACACTTGACATAAGTGCAGCGCTGTGTGTAAAACTGCTCAGCGTGGCAGCCTGGGCTCGGAGCCTTTGCCACGGGCGTGCTGAAGGCACGTCTCGGGAGGATGACACGCAAGCATTAGGAGCTACCAACATCAGCTTGTCATTCCTACCATGGCGTTGTACTGATCTTTGGGAGAGAAATCTTTCCATTTAATTGTATTTTGCTTTTTTAATGTTTTAAACTTGCATCACGAGAGACTTGCATACGGTAAGACTGCCTATTTTTCTAAAAGGTGGTAAAGCATCCTCTCTGTGGTGTTCAGAACATCATTTCTAAATGTGTACTGCAGAGCAAGGTACAAAATACTTTAACTGTTGCACTGTGTAGGAAATCTGTGCCTGTACAATGGAAATAGGTGGACATTTCTGCATAGATGTGACATGAGACACTGCATCTCTACTGCAGAGGATTTTGAATTTGTTAGTCATAAGCCTTTGCAATCCTAAGTCCTGTTATATGTTTATTGGCTGAAATGCACAATATCTTTTGTGGCATTTTTCTCATTAATCATTTTATGATACTTAAAATAATCAGAACTTCACCATAACTTGAAGGTCCACTGGAGAGGAATTTATTGCATGCATGTTTTTCATTTTTTCCCATTATAATTCTTTTTGTTTGTAGAGCAGTGGGGTTGGTCTCTTCTCCCAAGTTACAAGAAGAAACGGCCTCAAGTTGCACCAGAGGAGGTTTAGACTGGATATTAGGAAAAATTTTTACCCTGAAAAGGTTATTAATCATTGGCACAGGCTGCCCAGGGAAGTGGTTGAGGCACCATCCCTGGAGGTATTTAAAAGACTGGTAGATATAGTGTTTAGTTATGGTTTAGTGATGGTTTTTGTCAGAGTCAGGTTGATGGTTGGACTGGATGGCCTGAAAGGTCCCTTCCAACCTAGGCAATTCTATGGTTCTTTTTGAAATAGTTTTCTTCTTTCTGCTTGGCAAATGCTGAGTCATTTCTTTTCTCCTTTCTATCTTTAATCAACCTGATATCCAAATTCACTATGTACATTAGGTTGGGTACCTCCTTTCTTTGTGAAAAAGAGTGAGAGAAACCACATCATTCCCTACAATGCTTGAAGGCCAACTTGATAAAGGTGTGTTAAATTAATTAAATCTTAACCAAGTGCAAGAGAAAAGGATATTACATTTTTGGAATAGAGTATCAGAAAAACTGAACAATTTGACCTGGAAACAACCATATGGCAAAGTCTTCTTCTGCAAAAAGCAGTTTAGAAATGAAAGGAGTAGTTTAATGATGAAGTTCTGGTCTCAAAATGCACATGGGCACTTAGGAGGCAGTGAAAGTTTAACTCTGGAGTGCTCAAGTCCCTCTGAGACGGTAACATCATTAAGAGTTTTCTGTAGTATAACTATAATTTAGTATTTAGTCCTAATTTGATGCTTTCTCAGCTTTGCAGTCTTTCAGGTGATTTTGTACCAAAATTCATGCGGAATGAGTCAAAATCAGCAGGGTAGAGAAAAGCGTTTCTGGGTTTATCTGACTCTCCTCATCCCGTTCCGAACAGCAGCCTTAAAAAAATGCATCAACCAAGGTTGCCAAGAATATTTTGTGCTCTTCTCTGCTTGCACATCACTAGAAAATACACTGCTGCCTGAATTTTTTAACCTTTCGGCAATATATTACGAAGTGCTAGCTGGCAGGTAGTTCAGTACTTTCTTCGCTGCAAGGCCCTGTAATGTAATCACAGTTGTAAAAGGAACTTGTGAGTGAAGCAACTTGATCATTCCTCGCAGTGCTGCGGTGCCAAGTGGTTACGGGAGAACGAGGGAGAGGCAACGCCAGGACCCCAGAGGTTTATTCTACCCAGAAACAGCACATGATATTTAAACAAAGGTGAAGGGGCTTTAGGTGCTGGCCGCTCGCTAAGGATTAGCTCACAGCCGATGTTTAATTTTGCTTAAACCAGAGGTAAGCCTGTATTTTCTGCGTGTTGCTGTGATGAGCCTGTGCATCAGTGTACTTTAGCAGTGGGTGTTAGTCTGGGGTTATAACTTTGCACTGCTACAGTCACTAAGGAAAAAGCTGTGTCGGTGTGATCCTCCCTTGATCCGACACCCTGGAAATGATCTCTAAAGGCAGGTTAGTAACATTTCTGAAGGGAAATGTGATACCCACCTGGGAGGTGCTGGGAGTGGTGGAAGAAAACTGGAAGGGCTTGAAAGTTGCAATCCGAACAAAGCAAACTACAGAAAAGGTACAGAACATTCTGAACAATCCACAGGATGGTAATTGTGAGAAAAAGCAGAGGACTGTTTCTGAGGCTGCAGTGTCTCCTGATTAGCATGCTGTGCCATTAAATTAGGGCTGAGGAGTTACTCAGAAACTTTTCAACTGTATAAAAAGGCATGTAACATCTTTTTCCTAGAAGATGCTTTGACACCAGTGGTTTGGTAGTGTTCTAATTTACAGGCTTTATGGAAATTATTAAAGTAATTAGACTTTGAGTGTCCATTAGGTACCTCACATAGTTCTCAGGAAATTTTTTGAGGACGCATAGCAATAGTAAGTATTTTATTAGCGATGTCTTATAAAGTGTCTTATTGGTGATATAATTTTGTAGACCATTTTGTTTTAGTAATCATACTGTCATTTTATGTTTTTAATAGTAAATACTGGCGTATTTGTGAAGAATCTTATTTTAAAAAAGTCTCAACATTACTAAAATTGTAACGGCTGCCTATAACCAAAAAAGACTTCATGCAGTTACTTAAACATGTTTAAATTCTTAAATAAAATGATGGTTTAGTTTACCTGAAGAATCTCTTCTGCATTACAATTTTGTTTCCCCCCCCCTGTATTAACTGGCAGCTGTGTCTCAGCACCCTTTCAGTGGACAAATGTTATCTCTATACCATATCCCAATTCTCTTCTACGGGTTGGCTGGTAATAAGTAATGTTGTAATATAACGCTGTGTTTTGCTGTAAAAATGTTACTTTTGAAATGCAAACTGCTCTTCTGTGCTCCTTCTTTCATTCCATCTTGCTTTCTCCTTCAGTCTAACAAAGCCAAGTGTATATGAGAAAATGAGTGCTTGAAATTTTATAAACTGTTTATATAGTAAATAATTTGTTGGAAACATGTTTTTGTTGTGTTACTAATTGAATTTCACTGAACTAGGCTTTAAGAGTCGAAGAACTAGGCATGTGTACCTATTATCAGCTTCACTGGCATATTCTGGTTTTATGTAGCTCTTTGCATATATGTGACCAAGGTAATTAAGATGCTGTTATTTCTGTATGTTTATAAAGAGTGTTTAGTGCAATCCCAGCAGTAAAAACTCGTTACCATATATCATCACTGATTGCCTCATTTTTGGCTGACAGACAGTGGCTCATTTCGCTTCATTGCAAGTATGTGGACAAAACTTTTACTGTAAAAAACTACCGACAAAAAATACAAGTGATTTCAGAAGCCATACCTGAACTTCCTCTGACCAGATACCCTTGCTTTCCCTTAAGATACATGTGTCCTGGTTGGGTACAGGTTTTCTTCCCTGACATTGAAAAATAATATGTATCCGGATAATCATACAAAACCACATGCTTAGTTTTATGGTTTGGGTTGTTTTTTTTTTTTTTTTTCTTAAAGAGATAAGATTTGTAAAAGCAGTTGCTCAAAGTTTTGAGGCTATTGTCAGGTAGTAAATAATGGCCTGATTTTCAAGTTCTTGTTTACTTTTGGTTTGAGCTTGGACCTGAAGCAGTTCTTGTCATTTGTTCTCAAAGTACTACTTCAGATTCACAGAAGTCAGTAAGAGCTGTTGGATAAGTAAAAGTTACTTTCCTGTGACATCTAAGTGCAAACTGTCGAGGGTCTGAGTTTGCAAGTTTGCTTTTCAATGAATAACAGTCAGAAGCTGAGATTCTGCAGTGCACTGGTGAAAATGCCATCAAAGCATTAATACAACTGTTAACAGCATTTCAGCGACGGCTCCTTTTGTTACGACTGGTGCTTTCTCTTCCTTTGTCTCTAAACATGTAAGGAAAAAAAATACTGTGTATATTAATGGACTAATTGCATTATCTGTTTTGTATTACCTGAAAATATTTATTGGGAATGAAATTGGTTTGCCAGCTGAATGTGTGAATTTATAAGTATAGTTATGAGATACAGTTTTTTCCAAACTCCTGCAAAAAACCCCACAACTTGATAAATTATCCCAGCTGAAAAGGTGAATGTTCTTTCTAGAAGGTTTTTTTATTATTATTATTTATAATAGTATAAATGGTTTTGGTGGATCTGTTTTAATACACAGAAATGGTAAAAAAAGTATATGATGATATTTGGATTTTAAACCTTGGGATCTAATACCGCAGAAAATAAAGAGCATTCTCCTTCATTTGAATATATTGTGTGATAGTTGGAGGAAACGTTTAAAAGACCATTACTGCAATATTTCAGATGTCTTTTTATAAATGGCATTATATATTCAGGAGACTATAGCACAATACACAGAATGGAAAATACAGTGGCATATTGCAGGATATAAAGTCTAGGAAACATCTGTATTTAAATGTCCTATTTTTTTGCTATTTATCTTCTGTCTATAGTCACCATGCACCATTCAGTCTTTGAGATCAGTCTAGTGCCGAGTTCATCGGAGAGATGTACACATGTAAAAGAACAAATGCTATTTGAATAATTTCTTCTTGTCTTTCTCTGTTATAGGACTATACGCCAAGGGGCACTTTGTCAATTCATGTGTAAATATATTTTGTTGTTGTTTAAGAGCGCTACATGCAGAGTGAGTGGGATGCTGCAGAACTTGTAACTCAGCAGGTCTCCAAGCAGCCAGATTCGAGGTTGTAAAATCGGTAACACATCAGAAAGGACCAGAAGGAAATGTGCCCTTTGGCTTTTCTTCTTATAGTTCTTTGAATTGAGGGTGACCCTTACTGTCCCAGCTGGCATAATCTTGTTGGTGTCTCACACAGGCAGTGTGCAAACCAGCAATATGGCCACATAGTGGCCGCCAGGTTTCAGTCAGAGCTGGCTTGGAGCTGTTACTCCTTCTAGGCTTTCTTTGGATACATGAGCATGCTTGATACCGTGAATAATTTGCCCCTGAGTCATGGGATGACATTGAGTATTAGTACCCTTATTATCTCGTGAGTGGATTCATTAGTGGATTTAGCAGTGGTGTATGCTTTGTTCTCTGGGGCGTTCTTTTGAACCAGTTTTCCATACCACATACCCAGGTGCTGCATGTGTGTAAATTTGCTTCTTTTGGGTTTTGGTGCTAACCAACTAGTTGCCCTCAGGTACGATTCTGGGCAATGCTGGCTCAAGGCACCTCTCCCTGCAGGCAGTACATAGAAGACCATGTCAGGATTGTCTTCTTCTGCCCTGCAGAGGTCTCTAACACTGGCCCAGTGACTAATTCGCCAAGCTTACCTTCTTGCATATTCTTGTATGTCTCCTGGCCTTGTCCCGTGGCTTGTAGCACGCACCTTGGCATCCCAGGATAAAAGCTTTACTCCAGCAGGCCATGGCAGAGCCCCTCCCATTATTTCAGACTTACTGTACTGATACAAGAGCAAAATATAGTCATTTCCTCCAGGCACCACATGTAGCCCAAAGGAAAAGCCTGGCCAATGGGGATGCCATGTGCAGTCGTGCCTTTGCTAAGGGCAGTCATGGATACAAGCCATTTTGGGCCATTTGTCCTGGTGTTGTCCTCTCTGAGTTGGGTGCCTTTAGTAACAGAAAGCTAGCCTTGAGGTATCTCTTGTAGGCACCTTAATTCTGTAGTTACTATCACTGACCCTTTCTCGCTAATACAGTTCTGTTGCCAATAGTGTTTTGCTCCTGGCTGCCATACTTGGAGGTAATTAGGAAGTACAGAAATTTGGGGACGCATCAATTGCATTGACATTTTGCGCAAATGGAAGCGCCTACACTACCAAGCTTGCTTTTTGCTCTTCATCATTACTTAGATCAAGATCTCCATTAATTTGCTTTTGCCTGAGAGAACCAAAAGGGGGGACCAGTTTCTTGTCAGACCAGAAAGGAATCACCGTAGGCTATAAGAGGCAGACTGAAATAGCACATCGCACGCACTCAGGGGAGTGTTGCAGCAGGGGTGCTACAACAAGGCTGTTGATGAGCCGCAGAATGCTTACAAGCTGCCTATCTTTTGTAGCTACAGATCCTTTTGCATCAGTTATTAAATTTGCAAAAATGTTCATCGCAGCTGCTCTGTAATAGGTTTTTTTTTCTCTAGCTTGTACCTGTTAAACTATGTGTTTAGAAGCAATTTATGCACACCAATCTGCATTTCTGCATGCAGAAAGCCTTGCACAATTGACACAGCAGACAGAAGCATACAGACCATTTTGGAGTAAATTTTGCCCCTAAATGGTATTCAGTATAGAGACAGTTTATCTTCAGTCTGCACGATGAATATAGTGTAATTTACACAGTGCAGGCAAATAACTGTAACGTATTATAAAATTTAGTTGTACAGATTAAACTAATAAGAATCAGGACCAAGCATTCTCCAGTAGATATCCAGACAAGAGTAGAAAATCTTCTCAATATGTCATAGCATAGATATTGAACTTAAATATTTTATGAACTCATACTGTTCATATAAAGACAGCATTCCAAACATATATGCAGAACTGCTAGATTAACAGTAATATAAGATGAAAATGAAAGTTTTAAAAAAACCCCAAACATTATCAAGAGCAGGAGAAACACCGGTAATTGTCCAGATGCTGTATTTCATTGTGCAGTCAAGGCAGGACTGGAAGTTGTACCCCGGAATGATTTCACATTACCTGGGCGCCTCTAGAAATACCAGCAGTTCCCGCCTCAGCTGAATGCTCAAGCTCACCACCTCCCTCCCGTGCACAACAGGTTCTGCTGAGAAGTTTACAGGAGTACATCAACAAGACAAACTGTTCTCGTTACCTTTTGTGCTATAAGTGGACACAAAAAAATATGATATGCATAACTGACCAAGGTTAAAACTTCCAAAACCTGTGCAATGTGTGTTTCGGTTCTTACTCATGGGCAAAGGCAATTCCCTTTATGCCATAAAACTCCTGATGTATTTTCCCATTCTGTCTTGGGTTACTTTTATGTCATGTTTCTGATGGTACTGCAGAATATTAAGACTGAGGTTATAACATGAAATATGCAGAAGGACTCTAGTTTTCCAAGGAAACATTATGGATATTAGTAGCAGTTACAAGAGGAGGCAAAAGAATTTTTTTTTACTCTTCAACCTGCAAAAAAAATGTTGACGAGAAAAAATAAAAGTGGAATCCAGCACAGTAAGAGAGAGAGCAGTGACTTGAAAAGTATTCCGAAAAAGACAATCTGGTATTTGCAGCACAGTGAGACAAGGCTGTGGACTTGCTCATGGCCGTGCACAAGGATTCCTACTTCATGGTCTGTGCATTTAAAATCTGTGGAGCAAAGAAGCGTGTTCAGGCAGCAACGGATGTTATCCATGATAATATAAAATTACTCTTTCAAAAATACCCATGTGCTATTTTCAGTCTCTACTGTGTCTCAAAGCTAAAATACTCATTTCTGTAATTTAGTCAATGGATATTTCTTACAGTGATTATTTCTATGAATAGGATCTTCATTATGCTTTCCCGACAGCCTGGCTCTAATCTCTTAAATTTCAGCATCCACCGCATCCACCATGTTGTCCAGGTGATCTGGAGCACCATGTCTTTCCCAATTTGTGCCCAGGTCATGATGATCTTGTAGCTACATTTAGTGTCTCCTCATTCGCATTTGCAGAGCTGTGAATACTCGCAGGCAACCCTACTCACATTTTGGTATGTTGAAATGCTGCCCACGTTTCAGACTCTGCCATATTGCGTCCTTCCAGTCATGCTGCCTGATCTGGGTGGCTTCAGAAAAGAAGCCAGGGGGTAAATCACATCATCTCGCCCGCTTTGTGGGAGCAGATGGAAACACAGGCACGTTCAAACTGGTCCCAGCAAGAAAGAGAGGCACAAAACAGCATGGGTGGCAAATGTGTTGCTGCTGAAAATGAGAGAATCCTGCTTTGCACAGAGCTCTGCATGTGAGTTACACTTCCTAGGCTGCCTTTTGATTCATTTTTGGTGCTCAGCTTACCTTTCAGCGTTGATATGCTGGATGCACCATCTCTTTTTAACGATAACGCTCAGGTCCAAAATGTAGCATTGGTTTTCTACATACGGGGTCGCTGAAGTTCCAGCAACCACCTTCCGCGGCCGCCTGCGCTGTCTGGGAGCGGAGCCTGCTCTGCCCGCTGTACCTTGTCTCCCCTGCTCTACCTCACGTTTAGCAGCACTGAATAAGGCGGTTTCAGCTGAGCGAGGACCAGGAATTTGGATGAGCTGCAGCGTCCCACAGTAAAACCTCGGAGCTGTTGGCCTCAGGAGGGAGTAAGGGATCTGTGGAAGTAGCTGATTTCTTACCCTCAGAGGCATTTGTTTCTCTGCTCCTGGGTGGCCGCAGGTAAACACCTCCTGGTCCAGAAGGCTTAAGAGCAAAACCGCAGCCCCTTTTGCTGTGGCGTTGTCTCTTCTTAGCTCAGTATACGAATTGTTTCTTCTTCGCTTCGGCCGTGTTTGCCGTCTCTCCTCACTCAGGGGTTAGTGGGGTAACGCAGGGGGAGGGGGAGCTGCTCTCTCCTGCGTGACTTCTCCCTGCCCTCCACCAGCCCTGCAGGCACAAAGAGCAAGGACCAGCTCTTCTCCGCAGCATGTTTAATCACCCTGCGCAAGGGGCAGGACACGCGGGGGGTACCGAAGCCAGAACTTGCATGTGACGAGAGATCCAGATCTGTCAGCTTCAAACATCAGGGACGTCCATGTCAAACAGGAAAGCGCAAATTTTTTTCAGAGCAATTCTGTCTCCACAGCAGGGGGAGGTGGAAGAAACATCTACTTTTTCAGATGCTCCCCTGGGCTGCCTGCGAAAAGGAAGTAGAGACATCACAGGCAGTGAATGAAGGGGCACCGAAAGGAAGGGGAAAATGCAGGAGAATGGTTTTTTGCAAGCACTTATGTGAAACTTTTTCAAATCTACTACTTCCTGCAAGAAAGTGATGTTACCCATCGAATGACAGGCTGAACGAAATGAAAACTAACAGGACACGGAGTCTGAAGACAACGCACATTATTACATCACACAGAGACTCTGGTGGGAGTATTTGGGAATGAGTATCGTCATTTAGAAGCATAATTTCTGCCATACGACAGCAGAGTTCATTGTAGGTCGGCCTTGCTCCTTTTCCTCAGAACCAGCCCTGTAAAGGCCTGGCAGCTCTCCTTGCCCAAGGGTAACACAAAACCTTCCAGGTGGAACTCAAATTGCATTTTAAAGAATGTGTGATGGAAGCTTTTCCAAATGGATCAAGCCTTTAAACAATTTCACAGGATTTACATTGCTCTGGAGTGTTCAGTTGCAAGCCTAGACTCTGTGGAGTCCCTCATCTTCCACACGGATTCTCCGAAGAGTTTGTTCTACTTAGGAAATGCTGAGATCAGAAGTTGTGTAAAGCTCATTGTTTACTTTGAAGAATTTCTGTGGTGAAATTAAGATTTTGCTTGGTGAAAACACTTTATTATATTTTTGATACTAAGTATTTCAGTACTTAACATTTTTTCTGTTGAATGCATGAAGTGTTTTTTCCCCTCTTTTCTTCTTTTTTTTCTATGAGAGTTGTAACTTCTTTTGTAGTCACCCGACCTAACTAACAGGGTGGCTAGAGACACCTTACCGAGTGTGTGGCCAGCAGACACTGTCACAGTCATGCTGTCTACATTCCAACTGTATACAGGTTATTAATAACACACCTAATTTCTAACAGTTTGCCCTAACAAGGATCTTCACATTGCAGCCCTTCTAAAGAGGAGCCGCCACCAGTTTGCAAGCGGAGAGATTCCTTCCTCGACCAGAATAGTCTTTTGGTATTAATAAATAGTAATGCTCAAGTCCGATGACTTTTCCTGGTGGGAAAACTCAAGGAAAGGCTTTGCTCTAAGTTATCATTCTAACTACTGCTTCTTTTTCTCTGCTTTCAGAGTCTGGCAACAAGAAGCTAAAGAGCACGATACAGAGAAGCACAGAGACAGGAATGGCGGCAGAGATGAGAAGTCGTATGGTTCGACAGCCAAGTCGGGAATCCACTGATGGCAGCATAAACAGTTATAGCTCCGAGGGCAAGTAAGTGGCATTAAAAATATCAGTAGTGTAGGAGAAGTTTCTTGTCTTTGTAAGAAAACTTGGGATGTGAACAGAGGTCCCAGCTCTGGCTGAATGGGATAGCTCTGTGTACAGATTCTTCCCCTTGAAACGTTTGCAAAACTGAACTATTTTAGAATCATAGAATCATAGGGTTGGAAGGGACCTTAGTAGATCATCTAGTCCAACCCCCCTGCCAGAGCAGGGCCACCTTAGAGCAGGTTGCACAGGAACGCGTCCAGGCGGGTTTTGAATGTCTCCAGAGACGGAGACTCCACCACCTCCCTCGGCAGCCTGTTCCAGTGCTCTGCCACCCTCAAGGTAAAGAAGTTCCTCCTCATGTTTAGGTGGAACTTCCTATACTCAAGTTTGTGCCCGTTACCTCTTGTCCTGTCACTGGGCACTACCGAAAAGAGCCTGGCCCCATCCTCCTGACACCCACCCTTCAAGTATTTATAAGTGTTGATTAGGTCCCCCCTCAGTCGCCTCTTTTCCAGGCTAAAGAGACCTAATTCCCTTAGTCTATCTTCATAGGAGAGGTGTTCCAGTCCCCTAATCATCTTTGTAGCCCTAAGTGCCTTTTAGGCACTTAACACAAATTTCTTGAAAACTGAGAGTGGACTTCTTAGGGATTCGCATTTTCCCTGTCATCCAGTGAGGCATTTTGTTCATCAAAAGACAACTAAATTCAGAGCGCATTATTCAAAACAAAACATAGGCGCACTTTTTCTGGGAGTTATGTTTGGATTAATTCGGAGTTAAACTTCAGATGTTGTATGTAAAACCCTGTGATATGGAACTCTGTTCAGTAATACTGTACACAAAGAGAGTTTAGTTTGGAGCTGTCCCAAGTCTCTTATTGAGAATCGTAAGCCGTAAATTGTAAACCAGCTGCCCCATGAGCTGAAATCAGGCAGACACGTGTGGGGAACGGGGCAGCTGGTTTCATTCACTGCCGCTTGGCGCAGTATGTAGGAAAGGAGAACAAAGGCACATCTGACACAAAAGTGTGCATGAGTATTCCAGCCTCCTCACAGCTCTCAGTGGGACTCTACCACTTGTGCCAAGGTCACTAGGGAGTTCTGAGAAGATGCATCCCCACAAAAGAGGAAACAAGGTGTAGGCAAATTTGCCCTATAGACCTGGTAAAGAAGAGAGATTGGGACTTCTTTGTCTTATCTTTTCATATGCTTACCTTGTTACCACAATGCTGATCCAGTTGAAGATGTCCCTGCTCACTGCAGGGGGGTTGGACTAGATGACCTTTAAAGGTCCCTTCCAACCCAGCACATTCTGTGATTCTATGAATTGTTACTGCACGTTGTATAAGGCATGAAGAGGCAGGGGCAGCCGCAGCGGTGGCACGGACCTGTGTAAAGGTGCCGTTTCTCCATCAACAGATGATCTTGCCACCCTCATTTTTTTACAATGAGGGTGGTGAGACACTGGAACAGGTTGCCCAGAGATGACCAATAAAACAGTTTTCTACTGTTTAATCACTTCCCCCACGTGCATCACTGGGTTAATTGTAGAACATGCGTTGGACACAACTGCAAGGTGGAGGGGAAGCCGCACAATTGCATCCCATAATCAGAGGTACATGCACAGCTGATCCTAAAATCCTCTCCCTCCTCCTTCTGGGCCTTTTTTGAACATTAGCTTCTAGCGTGAGCATGAATCAGCTTTTGATAGCACCTTGTATTCACAATAGCAAAGGTGTTTGCTGGATTCTTCCTGTCTCTTGTAGAATCATAGAATTGTTTAGGTTGGAAAACATCTTTGAGATTATCACTTCTGTGAGATTCCCATCAAAATCAGTGAGAGCTTGACTTTGGTTGCTGGAGTAGTATTTTGTCTGCAGTTCACTCTTGACAGTACTGCAGGCGGGTAATGATGACAATTAGGAAATACTTACATTAAGTTTGCATGGGCTACTTTTCCTTTTTTGTATGTGTGTGCATTATAATACTGACTTTACTTCCAGGACCATATAGTTTATTGACAGTATCATGCCTCATCCTCCATTTCATAAGACCAATCAGATGTGTAGCTCAGCTGAGAAGGCAGACTCCTACAGGAGGTACCCCAGGTACCACGTTATGTTTTTTGGCTTGACCCGTAACTGGAGTTTAATGAATTAGAATTCAGGTGAACACGTACTTCACAACCTGCATTATTATGTGTGTAGCTAGAAGGGTCTGAAAAGTGAGAATGCGCCCATGTGGACATTTTCAATGTTGTTAGTCATTCCATAGCAAAATGTGACATGTTTTGGGGAAAAAGGACAAAGAAACAAGCATGAAACTTTTCATAGCAGGGGCAACAGTGAACAGGTAGTGCCACGGGGGAGAAAAGCAGATGGTGTGTCTCGTCAGGAAGGGTGGGACTGAAGCTGCATCTTGAGGTTAGGTGAATGCCATAACTGGTGGGCTGATGGTTGAACTGGAGACCTTGAGGTTCTTTTTCTCCTCCATTTAAAGAAACCTTCTTAAAAAAAAAAAAAAAGATTTCTTAAAACTAAACTTCTGTGAAAAGCTTACGTTTTGGCAAATCAGAGTTTTCTAATGTAAAGCACTGTGCTGCTATTTTCTGGCCACCTTCAGTGACAGGCAGCCTATAGGTTTATACAGGCATAGTAAGAGCAGTTAGTCTTGAAGAGAAGAATAGACTTTCTCTATCCAGCGAACTGGGGTTTGCAAAGAGTTTTCAGTGTGAACAGAATGACTGGAGCACATAAGCCTGATGGTTGGAAATCCAAGCTTTTCACACTAGATGTTTTTTTTAGGAAGTTTTACTATTTTGTCCAGTCTAATAGGGAGTTTCCTTTGAGGGAGAAGCAGACACAAAGTGGTGGATGGCCTGCTGGGTAAGATGCTATCTAGACTTGGTTCTTTGGTTCCTCATGAGGAAGTCAAAGCTGAGTCTCCCCACCATGGATCATTCTTTCTCTTTTAGTTTCTTTTGTTATTGTTTGGAGACTATTTATCTATTCTAAAGAAAGTGGAGATTCTGGAATACAAAAGCATGGCTTGGAAAAGCACATACCATAGAACCATAGAATAGTTTGGGCTGGAAGGGGCCTTTAAAGGTCATCTAGTCCAACCCCCCAGCAATGAGCAGGGACATCTTCATCTACATCAGGGTGCTCACAGCCTCGTCCAACCTGACCTTGAATGTTTCCATATAGTCTGTGCCAATGTATTGCAGTTCTGTTTGTGTCCTGAAAGAGGGGTGGGTAACAACTGTAGATCCAGATGTGGCTACCAGAATATTTCGGCTAGGGAGTGGCATTAGGTTTAGCTCTAATCAACACTAGTACTACCTGCCATTTTACTGGTTCATTTAACAGCTGCAGCAATCAGATTAATTTAGTGTATACATATGTTTTGTTCGAACCAATGTGGATGGGGTTTGTATGTATGTACAGATATAAACCAGGATTACGAGGTAAATCAAGCATTCAAGAATGAAGAATGATAGGCTATTAAATTTCATGAGGCTTTTTATATATTCTCATGTAAGGTCACTCATAGTTTATTCACCTGTCAGCTCTCCACTGCTCCTGGATAACTTGTTAGCAGGAACTGGTTTGTTCTATGGACTACTTTGGGTCCATGTGCAGAACTTCACTACACTTCTTTGGGGTCTGTGGGAGACAGCTCATTCCTGATGCTGCAGAACAATCTGTGGTTGCACATCCTGAGCTGCTTGCCTTGGATCAGTAGTACTTTTGAGGTTAAATACTGCAGGACAATAAAAATTCATCGTGTTCTTATGCTTAACCAGCTTTTATTTTGCTTCAGCTTAATATTTCCTGGAGTGCGGCTGGGCGCTGACAGTCAGTTCAGTGATTTCCTCGATGGACTTGGACCTGCACAGTTAGTAGGCCGACAAACGCTAGCCACGCCTGCCATGGGTAAGAATAGTATGTTCTTCTCTGTTAAATGAATAATAAGCCAACTAACTAGCGCACACGCAGAGAGCCTACAGCACCAAGAAGACTTTTGCAAAGTGGCTTCCTTCACTGTAAGCGTGAAGGTCCTATACGCGGTCGCTGGTATTCCTAGCATCCAAAATGGGGCGAGTAACAGCATTTGCTCTGCATGTGAGGTGTCTGCTAATCTCATTTGCAGTTCAAAGATAGGGATTGTGCTTTAATTCCCACTCAAAATTATTATGGCTCCTCCAGTTGGAGCTCACTGCAAAATCTCAGCTGTTCAGAGTGTATATTTCCCCAACACAGGTTATATTGGAGGTGACAGACAGCTTCTGGCCACACTCTGCACTTGTTCAGTCTCGGTTCATCTCACCCCAGAATGTGAAACTTCCGCCCACGTTTGCAATACTCAGTAATCAGTTGCTGATAAAGCCAGTGTTTGTCACGGAAGAGATAAGATCCTTTTCTACAGCAGTGTCCTGGGGCTATCTGTGGTCTTCTCCCTGTTCTCCACCAGCTTGAGTTTCCCTGTAGTAGCATTAGTGTTAGCTGTACCTGGGTTATGAGTAGGGTCTCAGTGTACGAGGTGTTCAACAGCACAGGACCCCGCAAGTCTCTTGGGAAAGGTTTGAGGGGTTTTTTTTTGCTTACATGTGAGGAATTCTTAGGCCCCCTTTAGGATGCTAAGTGAGGCGTCCTTCATCCACTACTCTTTAACCATACTTTTCCTGATGGAAATTATAAATGGTCAGCGCTTTGGTACAGGGGTCTCGGGAGAATCAGCCTCAGGGAGGGCTAATGAGAGGGAGGGCTAATGAGCCGCTTCTGAAAAAGGAGAGAAACGGCAAGAAAAATGGCAGAAGAGAGTGTTCCCCTCCCAGCTCATGAGCAGAAGGAGACAAACTTTCTTGAGAATGCTTTGAGGACCCCCTAGGGCAAGGGTTGCTCTGTAAGTCCAAATAACTGCTACTTGCTAAATTCCTACTTGTTATTATCATTTTGAAAGGTAAGTTATTTTGGGAGATGATCTGCCCAACAAACATCTAAGTGGCTTTATCAGTATGAATACAAGGGTCTAGGTTTCTTCCGTCTCTTTATTTTAATCTTGTTTTCTGGCTAAATATTTTTCTGCAGATTACTTGAGTGAAACATTTATTTTCATTTCTTAGAACTGCTTTATTTACTAAAGGCTCAGGTTTTGGCCCCCCAAAAAGCACTCAGTCATGCTTTTTAACAATTTTCAGAAGACCTTCAGGGTGGTATCCTTTCACTAGTGGTGATTTGAAAATCTTTGTATTACCGCTCCCCCTTCTGGTTCCCCGCCGCATGTTTTATTTTGGATATGCGATACGGAGACGTGCTCTTAAAAAGCCTTGTTGGAATTTTCCCGTGAACTATTTTTAGCGCAACACAGAGGCCTGTTTATTCAAGCAAAGTTTGATTGATAAAAAAAACATCTTCCCTGCTGTTCTGTCATACCTCAAGTACTGAGGTATAAACACTGCTTTAATAGACTGTTACACAATCATGTGAAAATCTCATGCCCAGTTAATTTCAAAATGTGGCCTTTCTAAATCTGGCCCCCAAATTCTGTAGTTCAGGAGTATCTATTTGTGAGAATGTTGGTTTAGACAATTGGAGTTTACATGTCAAATATATAAATGCTCTGGTGTTTCATGGATACAGGTACAGTTCATTTATTTGCACAGGCATCACGCAGCTGCCCGTGTCATACCATGCGTTTGTTATTCTAAGAAGTGGCCTGTTAGATTTCTACCCAGCTGATTCCATGATTTATGAAACCATAAAGATCTAACACGTGGAGCAGCAGCTTCCCTTGCATTTCATTGATCAGGATCAGAACAGCGGTTGGTCTCAGACGAAGCAGTTTACTTTTTCTGCAGGAAATGTCACTTGTCAGAAGTCGGGCAGGGAAACAAGTTTGACTATTTAAGTTGCAAAAGCAGCTTTTTATTTTAACATCTTGGATCATTTTCTTCATGCCAAAAAATGGGTGTGGAATATTGATAGCAACAGGAAAATTACTACCCCTGTACTTGTTGGAGACTTTTTCAGAAAAAAAACCCCAAACCCTCTTCTGAGCTCCTGGAGGGCAGAGCATCCTTCTCTGGAGCTGTGCTGTGGCTGTGGCCTTGTCTGGCTGGTGCCTCTGCTTTATGCTGGGGATCCACTCAGGAAATTGTAGTTACAGAAGAAGGTTTCAGTGTTAGACTCTACCAGCAGTTCTCCTTCCTGCTACGTCGGACAAGGAGCCTTCGCGCTGTCAGCTCTTGCCTCTCAGCTTGGAGGCGGAAACTTTCATCCGAGGGGATTTCTGAGCGTGAGTTTGTGTTTTAGGCTGGCTGAGTGTGGGACCGCTGTCAGGGCAGCGCGCGTCAGTGACGGGCACGCTGGGGCAACAGTCTGAGGTAGGAGGTCTTCAGATAATTCACCGGTGCAAAATTAAAGGGGGTTGTACCATAGCGTTGCTGTAAATTTGCCTACCTCTGTGGATCTGAAACACTGAGCTCTGATATCAACCGTACACCAAGAGAGGGCACCACGCTCCCTATGTATCTTCTAGTCCCGGTTTAAGGATGGAGAAACGAAAGGGATCAGGAGGAGAGGTGACAGGCACGCAAACGCAGCAGACTAGCAGCAAACTAATGTTTCTGTTTCTCATTCTTATACCCTCTCTCCCGGGCCATACTGCTGCTCTAAAATGTGAGCTTCTTTCTTCTCCCTCGCAGGTGACATCCAGATTGGAATGGTGGATAAAAAGGGCCAGTTAGAAGTAGAAGTCATTAGAGCCCGGGGCCTCACACAGAAACCTGGCTCCAAATCTACCCCAGGTAAGGAAAAAACCAGACAGTGTATGAACGGAAAACAAGGATATGAAATACGCTGATGGGGATCGGAGACTTTCTGAGCTCCTCATTAGCTGTCCCTTCACTGGCATTTGTTTGGTTTGGTTTTCAACAAGGAACGTGTGCGTGGATATATCCTCTCTACCAACGTCCGCCTTGCACCTGCCAGTCACACGCCACCTTTCAAGGAACGATTTTCAGCAACTCAACATCCCCTTCTAGAAGGAACATTTGTAGAAATATTTCTGCATATCTTAGGCAAGTCTTATATCTCAGAGGGGCTTTGTCGATGTAGATGAAGTCCTTTGTGTTTGTTCCACATGAAAACAAGAGACAGAGAAGAGATGAAAGTGCTTTGAACAAGCAGCTTAGCACCACAACATCCCGCATGCCCAGATCTTCCACACGCAGCAGTGCTTCAAGAAGAGAGCAGGTTACGCTAGCGCCACTGTCCTTAATTTGTATAATGAATGAGATTTAATATTGTATCATTTTATAAGGAATTTTTTTGAGGTTCTAGTTATTTATAGAAATCTTTATTAGAGGAGATTCACAGTCGCTACCACAACCACCGCTTACTGTGACAACTGAAACGGTTGTTTTCGATAACGTTTTGCCAAAATGGTACTTTACAACCTCCTCATCCTTGAAGATGAAAGAGCAATTAATGTCTGTGTTATCGGAGTGACTGTGTTTTACATATTCCTTTCAATAAAACATCAAAGTCTTTTTTTTTAAATATGTCTGACCCCTAAACATACATAGAGACTCCAGAGTAGCTATCAGTGACAGTTAATTCCTGGCAAAGGAAAGTTTTTAAAATGACAGACATGAAACCTAATTGTTGCTACTAACAGCTTAGATCATCACATTCAAAGTTTATAAAAATCAAATTGATTTCTTATGGGCTGTGTCATTTATTTTATGTATACAATTGTATTCCAATTATACAGCAAAGGTAACGTGTGTCATTTTCTTTCCACTCAGCTTCCTTTTAAGGCATTTCTCCTCCAGCTCAGATGTGCAATGTACAAGTTTTTAAGTCCCAACATAAAATTCATGGTGTTCTGTTTGCAGCTCCCTATGTCAAAGTGTATTTGTTGGAAAATGGAGCATGTATAGCGAAGAAGAAGACAAGAATTGCAAGGAAGACCCTTGATCCTTTGTACCAACAGACACTGGTTTTTGATGAAAGTCCACAGGGAAAAGTCCTTCAGGTCAGTTCCTTCTCAATCCCATTTTAGGCTATCATTTGGAGAAGCACTTGCATGTTTACTTAAGTTTAAGCAATATCCGTAAAACCATTCCAACACGCTAAGCATTTAATTTTATAAATACCAGCAGCCACATCCTCGTGGCTTTGTGGTTTCAGACCTGCAAAATGTCTGGCTGAATTAAACATTTCTCTTTTGTTGACTCTCGCTCCTGTCCTGCCATTAGGTTTTCCCACAAGAGGGAGCAATCATTCACCCTTAAGAATAACATTTTCCTTAGGCTACACATAATGAAATACAGCAGGAGTGAACACAGAATCCTAGAACTGCTTAGGTTGGAAGGGACTTTTCAGATCATCGAGCCCAGCCATCAGTGTCACTCTGACAAAAACCATCGCTAAACCGTATCACTAAGCACCATGTCTGTCTGTCTTTTAAACTCCTCCAGGGATGGTGCCTCAACCACTTCCCTGGGCAGCCTGTTCCAATGTTCGATAACCCTTTCAGTGAAGAATTTTTTCCTAATAGCCAATCTAAACCTCCCCTGGTGCAACTTGGGGCGATTTCCTCTCCCCTCAGCCTCCTTTTCTCCGGGCTGAACAACCCCCAGCTCCCTTAGCCGCTCCTCATAAGACTTGTTCTCCAGACCCCTCACCGGCTTCGTTGCCCTTCTCTGAACACGCTCCAGCACCTCAGTGTCAACATCTCAACATCTGAGCATGGGTCTGGGGACAACGCTGAACCTGTGTTTTACGTTCTTCCAGGTAATAGTTTGGGGAGACTACGGCCGAATGGACCACAAATGCTTCATGGGAGTTGCCCAGATCCTTCTGGAGGAACTGGATCTGTCCAGTGTGGTAATAGGCTGGTATAAATTATTTCCACCTTCATCACTAGTGGATCCCACCTTGACTCCCCTGACACGCAGGGCTTCCCAGTCGTCTCTGGAAAGTTCAACTGGGCCTCCCTGCATTAGATCATAGTAGCAGGTGCTGTCTAATAAAAACATCACCCAGGATAACAATTGGAGCCAGATATTCACATGATCAAAAAACACTGTTGGAGAGAGACAATCACTTCTGTTTTTGCTTGTAGTAGTTATCCAAAAATATGCCTGAGTCGTTTGGCGAGAGATGGCTTAAATTGACAGAACAAAGGTATATCCCATAACAGCCGATCTATTAGCGGCTATCACCGATGCTTATAATGATTAACAAATTAAAAAAAAAAAAAAAACAAGAGAGAGAGGGACCTTTAGATTCGACCTAAGTCAAAGATGAGCCAAACTGGAAGCTCTCACTCTGTTACCAATGTTGTATTTTTCACATTTTGACAGAGCCCTCAAGCAGTGTTACCTTCCTGGTGTTTCAGCAGCTTTTCTGTACTTGTCACTTCCACTAGTTTTTTGCCATGTGATCCTGCTAGTTTTGTAGGAGTCCTCACAATGCTAACAGAGACCCTTCCTTTCTTTTTCTAAACCAAACAAAAAAGGGCTGAAGCATATCTCTGTGAGCATCGTTAAAGTGTTCAACAGCCACAGTTACGATTCCAGCGAGTTGAAATCCTTTCTCAGTTCTGGTACTTCCAAGTCTCTCCTGTGGGATCCCAGAACAAATGACCAATCCAAGTTATATTCTTAAAAAGAAATAATCATCACAGTGCCACTTTTTCTTTGTAAAAAGCAGATCTGTTTGCATTATATATAATAACTTTTATGTTTATGATGTTCTTGCATGGAAGAATTTTGAAGAATTCTGCAACTACCGCTGGAGACTGGTGTAAAGCAACTTTAGTCTTAATTTTTGACATTGAATATGTTACTGGTAATGCAGTTTTCCTCCTAGAAATGGCGAGGAAATATTTACGTTTCTGTGTATAAATGTATATTTGACTTCCCAAAATGTTGACCAGGAATGGATTGAGCATATGACACTTTCAGCTGTACCCAGGCTGCTCTGACGTGCGTCGCTTCAGACGCGCCCCTCTGCCCTGGATAGAGCACGGTATGAGTTGTTCAGCGTTTCCCTGGAAATTCCAGTCGAAACGTTCTGCACTTACTAACGTTTTTATCAAATTTTAGTTTACATTTCTTTGAGATGGATGCAAGCACAAGGCTTGATTTTTTAACGCAAGATATCTTACTTTTTGGAGAAAAAAAAGAAAAAAAAAAAGGTCAAATTTCAATTTGCTTTTTATTCATTTGAGTTCTTCTTGGCCTTGAAATCCCTTGTGATATTCTGTAAATGTGCGAACAACTGCAGATTCCTGCGGGCGCATCGATATGTTTCCCCTCCTTTTGCGGGCCATTCAATTTTGTGATCACACAAATAGAGCAGCATGACTTGGAACTGTTCAAAGCTGCATGCACGTTTTGTAAAAAGAGATTAAAAAGGTTATTTAATAATGTATGTTAGTTCCACATAGGCCAGCTTGTATGTTGCATGTACTTGTACAGTTTGCTCGTAATTACTCTACTGAAGTAACCAAGAAATCTAAGCCATCCATTTTTCTTATAGACATTTTGCAGGTTTTGGCCAGGCTAGGTCTGTGAGTCTGGTGCTAAATGTCTATAGATGGACTTTATTTTTTACCCTATGGAAAACGTGATGTAGTACGGACCAAATTCCTTCTAATAACTATTTTGGTGTAGATTCCTACTGTGGGGCTGTAACACACGTAGAAACTGTGCACATGCTAGGTTTTAATTCGTAGACGTCCTGCCTGCACCAAGCGAACTATTTATTATTAACTCAACGCGTGGGAATTGCTCTGCCCGCCGTTCCATGGGGCGCAGATCGGTTACTGCTCGACCTGCTGAGCAGGAAGAACTCAAGAATTGGTGCACTACTACTAGGTCCTGTTCTGTCTTAGTGGCCAAAAACCAACTAGTCCTAATTCGATAGTATCTTTCTATTCCGACCACTTGTCTTAACACTCCCCTGTGCTTTTAAATGAACTTCCAACTCATGTTATGTAAACATGTTTAATAAAATTCCCTTTTCATGTCCAGTGTAGTAGTCGTGCTCTCTGTATGTTTTCGGAGGTCCATCTGTGATTCTGCACGCTGCAGGACTGTGTGAAATGTGTTACGGGTCAGTAAAATGATAAGTAATTTCTATGGTTCTTTTGATCGCTGTAATGGTGTATGTTGAAATCTGGGGCCAAAAACCGAGGCCTGGTGAAAAGTCGTGTTTGGTTGGCTTCCTTTTCACTGAGAAAGGAGCCAAATTGTGCTCTCATTTGCTGAAGCAGGCAAATTGAAGCCAACCCCCAAATCTAGCCAAATTACAATCTGGTGAAATCAGATGAGCTTACTGGAGTGGAGGGGGTGCTGTGTCTGCTTGCACTAGGTCAGCAAGGCGGTATGCGTCAGAGCCAGACACCCGCTCTCCACTCGCTGCCCGCTGAGCCTTTAAGGCACGAGAACGACGCCTCATCTCTTGCACTTTTTAAACCCAGAAATATGCCCCTGTGTTGCAATGCCCTTATGGACAATGCTGTATAAGAATTTACCTGAGAGCAGAATTTGGCGCTAAATTTTATCAGAGAAGCGAAGATTCTGTACTTTGTCTGATTTTTAGTTTTCCATGTCCCACAGATACCTGATCACAATTTTAAAAAATAACATAAAGACAATATTGCCTCACTTTGAACACTTCTGTTTATTACTTTATTTATCCGAATACATGGTTAAGCTTCTGAAAAAAATGAATGATTAAACATGGTAAATCTCTGAACAAAAGGCATGTTATATTTCTGCTTCTGTGTGGTGGGAGTGATCTGTTTTAAATACAAAAAGCCCTCAATTTCAGAAGCCTGATGGCTTTGGATATCGTGTCCAATATTAGGATATCTTTTCCTTTCTGATCCGCATTTCTGATCCACCCCCCCCACCCCTGAGCACAGAAAATGTGGCAGCAAAAGAAGACTCCGAACTGTATCGTTTATGGTGTTCCTGGTGAACGGAGATCCCATATGCAAAGATTTCAAGAATGAAGTGGTAGACTGTGCTTAGGACAGATAAGTCGCATGCTGCTCGCCTTTCCCAGGGACTGTTTCCTTTTAAAAACTCACTGCTGAGTGTTGGGATTATAATACACAGATAAATCAGCTTTAGTCCCCTCCTGGGTTTCCTTTGAGAATGCAGTACTGCCTTATATGTCATGTGCAGGGGAAGAGCAAAGATACTAAATGCGTAATCCCTGTCATATAATCAGACAGTTATTTTCCTCGTGACAAGCAAATGTTCTAAATTTTGTATTGAAATTAATTTAGTGTCCCTCTTTGTGATGCAGAAGAAGCTTTTTGGCCTTGACTTTGGTGTCAGAGAGGTAACAGAACTGCTGTGAGCTGCTAGGACAACTTCCCAGAGAAACGATACGTGCACTTTCGTTGCCTGTTTTCACTAAGAAACGACAGTCCCAAAAGTCGAATTCAGCCCAGGTGTGATACGCCATACATACAAGAAAAGTTCAGAGTGGATCTTCGGTGGCGGTTCTGTGTAGTCCGAGATTTTACTTCCAGCCTCTGGCCTGTCCTCTATGAAGGCGGCTGTTTGCTACTCCCCTGTAGTTGCTACTCTACTGTCCACAGCCCCTTTAACTCTCGGGAAAAGGATTATGGGACTCACACTCTTCTCTTGCCTGAAGTGAAGAAAGTCATGGCAGACAGCAATGGGGCTCTTCCTTCAGAGCCCCCTGTGTCACCCTACTATAATTCTGCAAGCGCAGAAGAAAGCAATCTACAAGAAAGCAGGCTGTTGTTGAAGGATGTGGTTTCTCACCTCAAGTAGTGAGCATTCTGGCCATCTTGAGTGATTAAGAACTCTGCTAACATCTATCAAGGGTAACAAGTCTCAATTAATACCTTCCTCCCAGCCTGCCTAGTTCTCTCCAGGAGAGAAAGAAGATGTACGGGTCACGTGTGTATTTTCTCAGTGCCTGCATGGGTGACCACAGAGGCTGCTTACGTACCGTTACATACCATCGTTATGAAAGAGGCTGTGCGTGGCAGGCGTGTCACATAGATCAAACGTTCTTCCAAGTTGTGTAATCCAAATTTGTCTTACTTGAGGTGCCAGGGAGCGGAGGGGAAGCTGCCTTCACTCCTTCTAGAGTCCAGCTGCTGGCAGTGGTTCAGCTCCTGAACTCACAGCCTGGCGTCTAATGAAATGCCCCTTGGTGAGGCACTTTCTAGTCGTCGGTATGATTTGAAGCCATAGTTGTGCCTCAGGACATAAAGCCTTACACGTTCTGCCTTGTTGAGTCAGCGTCCAACACTCAGCGCTGGTAGTACCTAAGGGAAAGGATAAAAAGTTGACAGAATCTGTAGACACCTGCCTCAATATAGCAATTCAGGTAAGGCACACCTTATACAGCTGTGTTTGTGTCTCGGCTAGTACGGGAAAGGCATCCTTGAGAGCCGAGTCTTTTGGAGGTTTCAGCTGCTGGCTGCTAGAAGAAGTCACCTAAGGGTTTCACAGAATCCCACGGGTGGCCTCTGAAAAATAATTGCCTTCAGAAAGTGATGAGCAGCAGTTCGTCGTGCTCATGTTCCTTGGACAACTCAGAATTTATTCATCCTGATTGCCGTTCTTTTAACATGTCTGCGGTTTCAGAGCCCTGATAAAATGCGGATACAAATCACTAGAGAAGCAGCTGGTAAAGCAGTGGGTCCACTGTGAAACGTCCAGAATGTGACATCACCACCTATGTGGATTTTCACAATGGACTTTGAGAAAGTAGGTGTCAGCCTCTGCACCTGGGGTTTGGGATAACTAAAATGGGGGTAGGTGCAATTCCCTATTTCAGAGGTATCGCATAGATATGGAAAGAGCAGAGCATAAATGTGGAAAAAGCAGTTGTGAGGTCCTGAGAGAGTGGGATGCCAGAGTAAGATCCCATCTTCTTGTCTTGGCTCTCAAAGTCTTTTTCACACTGGCGAGTATCAGGAATCAATACCTTCGGTACTAAACCTTGTCACTGCATTTCAGCTACAGCCAAATAAAAATTCCCGAGACACACCCCTGCGCAGGACACTGCTGTTTTCTTCAGTCTATCCCATCCCCTCTACAAAGAGTCTTTCCATACAGAAGATGTCTCCTGTCCCAGTCTCCTGCTCTTCAGGAAATACAGCTGTGCTATCACCTCTGCGCTTCCTGTACCACCACTTTGTCCATAGTCACTGTTGTCTGGACTGAGAGCGGGTCTCCGCAGAAGAAAGCTGCCTGTGTACATGCTATGGCACTAATTATAAAAGATGAAATAATCCCATTTAGATCAAGCTCATGCAAGGGTCAGTAAGACAGTTCTAGATAGTTTTAAGAACTCTTGTCATGCAATTTAACCCAAAAACCTAAGATATGCAAATCCAGCAAATGTCGTAAAACACAACTTCCATTAAATGTTACAGTGTGTACTCAGGAGATAAATTAGTTTGGGTAACTGTATTTGCATACTGCAGAAACAGTGTCCACGCACAATGCAAATGTAGCAGTATTACACTAGCACATAGGAACAAAAAAGACCAATTATTATTTTCAATAATGCAGAGGGTGAGGGATGGCCAGGAGGGAAATATTTTCTTAATATTTAGTTACTAAGCAAAGTCTATTAGACGCCAAGAGCAGCGTTACCCTTGAGCCACTGTTTGTTAAACCTGCAGCAAAAGGAACCAAGACAGAGCCCAAGAACTTCACCCTTCAGTTTTAGAAAGTGATCCAGTGACAGGGTCTGAGGCTACATGAGCAACTCTTGAGTGCTCAGGAATGAACAGGCAACCCAAAAGAAAATAATGACAGTTGAGATAGAGAGGCAGTCTTCAAAATCATGCAGGCGGTGCTTCAAAGCCATGTGGGAGACTGTCTTATGATTCTGAAGGACTGAGAGTGCAGCTGTCCCTGGACCAGATGCAGAACAAGAGTCTGGATTTGGAACAAGTCCCTCTCATACCACAGGTTAGAAGGGCGGGATGCCTGTTAGCAGCCAATGCTTTGAGTGTGAGCTTAAATTTAAGGGGATGTTTCATTTTAAGCTCAAAAAACGATGTTGTGGAAGAGGGATCTTGTATCAGCCCTCATAAAGCACTGGCTGGGACAGTAAAGAAGTCTGGTGCTCTGTAATGGGTGAACCAGTGAGTCAGAAACAGGTGCACAGGGCAGAAACAGGGCAGGCTTGGGGAGCACGGAAGGGGAGGAGGGAAGGGAAGTAAATGGCACCTCCGTCCCCCTGTGGGGACAAAAGAGGGTGACCCAGGAACAAACCTGAGGCGTAACTGCTTAGCTCCTGCCTTTTTGACTGAAAGCTCCAGAAAGAAGAAGAGTTGACAACGCCTTAAAGCCACATAGATTGCATTATCTTTCTGAAGGGCTGAAGGTTTGGCCCAACATCATTACTTCAGTATTGGAAACAGACTGTCTGGTGGCAGCAGGGCTTGTCAAGGGCTGTTTCCTTTCTGATGGGTGACTCTCTAGGAGTTAACCAGGAGAGGACAAGTAAGTTGATGGCACAGATAACCTTTGAGTTGCTCTCTACCCAGTCTCAAAAGGCACATAAAGGCTGTACTTGCTGTATCAACAAGCTTCTCACCAGCAGCTTAAGAGTGGCTTATTGACCTCTTTCGCTTCTTCTTACCTGGTAGGAAAAGGCCCTAAGATTTGGAAGACAGCTGAAGTACAGAATCTGCTCTCCTACAAAATGTACAAAATGCTGATTCCCTCCTCTCACCCGTCCGCTGGTCATTGCTCCTGCAAACTGTGAAGCAAAGTTCAGTGTGGTTTGGTGCCTGGACTCAGCTCTCAGTTTCTCTGCTCCTGTGATGCCAGCAGCTCACTTGATTCCCAAGCCTGTTGGTGGAAAAGACCAGCAATCCTAAACCATTCACATTGAAACACAAAAAAAAAAACCCCAACCCCAACCCTCCGGCTTTTTTCATCCATTGTGTGCATGAAAACACAGAGGGAAGAAACCCATCCATTTTCTTTTGTCGGAGAGCGTGAAACAGAATTAAATTACAGATGCACCAAAAGTCACTGCTGTGCTATCTATATAATCCTTCAGCTCCACTACACATGCGGGCTTCTTTGTTAGATTTCTGTTATGCCATTCAAATATTCCCTAAAACAAATCCCAAAATGTAAAGGAGGAGAAGATACGTTGCTATGGCAGTGAGCCACTCTTCAGGGCTTAACCTTCTTCTCCCTTTGTTCTTTAGGTGGGTATCTCCCTGCAGCACTAATCTTAGCCTTGTTCTCTCATCACTTGTTTGCCTGATACCAGCTCAGAGCTGTATCTGCTGTCTCCAGAGAGTACCTGCTGGATTTGATAACATTTACATTTCTGCAGCGAGCGAGAGTGAATGGAGGAAAAGCAGGGGAGGGCTTTTGTGTACCTCACCTCTCCGGGGCTGCTCTTCAATTTGTATGTGGCTGGTTGAAGACCACTCTTGTCTGTCCTGTACTTGCATATCTCATACAAGCTGTGCATTTTTTACGGACTCGGGATTCACTTCATCTGTGCTGAAGAACGTGGGAATTTCGCCACGGATTTCAACAAGACTGAACTCAAGGTACTTTTGTGACGAAAGGTGACTGATGCACATGGTGCAGCGAGACTCTTTCGCTGACAACAAACCCCAAACAAAGCAAAGCACAGAGCCTGAATTTCCCTGCAAGGTGGCGGCGATCCGCCCAGCGATGGTGGAGGTGACAATCCAGCGGTGGCACATCCAGCCCAGACGCTGCATCCCTGACAAGAGGATATTGCCTGACCTGTAGATGAGCCTCATTTTTTTACTTTTGCAACGCATATGCCCTAACAAATAAGACCAGAAGTGGGATTGTCCGGAAAGGCACCCATGCCCACGGAGGTATGTGGCATCTGAGGTGGCCCCGAATGGCGCCTGGCCCAGACGGACGGTGCCAGGGGCGGCTGAGGGGCAGCCAGACGGTTGAGCTGCTGCTGTGGGCCACCGCTAGTCAGCCAACCCTTCCAAATAATGCTCTTTATTTAGAGAAATAAATCTACTTAGGGACATTTATTGAGTGGAAAGCGCCCCACAAAAATCCTTAAAATATGTTTTTCAGGTGAGCGAGTCACCCCGTGGAAGGGCAGGAGGCCGCTGCCGCCTGGGCCGCTGGTTCCTCA
>VXBO01011650.1:6072-62319 GCA_013400135.1 Rhinoptilus africanus
CAAGAAAAAAAAAATATCTGTGACTGAAAAAAATAATGCTATTAAAAATGGGACATATACCTCAAAGGAAAAAATATTAGCACTCTAAACAGAATAATCAGATTTCACAATGTTTTATTCATCTTCATTATTTATTGTTAGCATGTCCCTTGTGTTGGTCAATGTATTTTAGAGCTAAATGAACAGAAAGGCCCTATGAAGTAGGACAACTGAATTTCTTTAGTTGGGCCAACAGAGGCCTTATCTGAATGGAGAAGCTGTGTGGTTGTGCTACAGCACCACAGTGTGTGCCACATCAATCCTTATGCAACAGCACAAGAGAAAGTAACCACAAACATGAGTGTAACAGAAAAAAGTGAAGTGAGATAGAGCTCAAAACCAGCACAGCTGGAACCTCACCAGCTCAGAAGAGCTGGGACAGAACCGGTTGAGAATAAACCAAAACAGAAAAAGAAATAGCACACTTATTAGAATAAAACAAAGTTCTTATGGTATACTATTTAGGACTGCATACAGCCTACAACACAGTTTTGGGGTTGTTTGCTTGTTTTGTTTTGTTTTTAAATAAAGCATGCTAACAAATTTTCTACCTCAGAAAAAAGAATTCCAACCTAAAACACAACAAAAATACCCCCAATAACAGCTTACCTGCAAATATGCATTTAAATCCTTTTTCCTCTTCTCCAAAAATTCTCTGTCCATATTGTTAAATGTCTTTTTGCCAGGAAGTTTCAGTATATTTGCAAGGTTTTCAAACTATAAAAAAGAGAAGATGTTTTTGTTCTGTTCTCAAAAGAGTTTCAAATCATCATATAAGCTCAGAAATGACAGGGGTCATTATATTCACCTATTCTAATCTACCATATCACACCTGACAAGTAATTCCTGAATCAAGCTCTGAATTCAGATTCCTTGGAGAAGTAAAAATGGAAGATAGGCCATCAAGAACAAGTGCACAAAAATTTTCAGGAGACTGTCAAGGGTAAAATTTAATTTCTGAACAGACACTTTTGAAATACAGACTAGCAAAGCGTGCAAATTATTCCTGTCATCACACCTGCTCAAAAAGGTTTAGGCTGAAGATTTATCATCATTATTTGTGCAAAAGTTAGTGGGGTTATGAGACTACATCAAGGAAACTTGCAAATCTTTCTAGAAGATATTCCATTTTGTCTCTTCATCAAACCTACTAAGGAAATAATTAAGATTTTGTCCCTGGAGTGGATAGCAGCACCCAGTTTACACACAGGTTATCATACTGTGCCATCACCTCTGCCTTTTCTCCAGGTAATGGCAGTGATTGTCACAGTTTGACATGTCTTCCACTGTTCCAGTTTTACAGGAAGAACTAGTGTTCCAAGGAAGCAACAGGAAAGAAGAGGCCCTAACACTTAAGAAGGCTGAACCTATCTGCTACAATGCACAAAAATAAGAAAGCTACAAGAATAAAACTCAAAGAATTATCCACATATAGAATCCAGACTTCCTGTAAATAATAAATAATATTCTAAAGGGGGTAAAGAAATAAAGGTATAGTATCGAGGCTTTAAGAAACAACCTGGAAATATTCCATATTTTGAAAAGTTTTGAAGCAATTTTTTTCTAGTCATTTACTGGTATGTCAGTTTTAATGACTGCCACATATCAGCGGAACATTAACTCACTATAAGGTCAGTGAACACACACCTGTTTCAACAGGTTATAGATTCTTCAGGACAGTGAATTAATTTAAAGAAAAATTTAAAAATTGATTTGAAGAGAGTACAAAAATTTCTATTTCAAATGTATTGACAGGACACTATGATAATCAGAAATTCAAAGGGAAGTCAGACTTTGTTTATAATTAATACAAATACTCAATGCAATGTTTGCTTTTTTAATAAAGCCTTTTCCATTTTTACTCCTGTTGGGACTTTACAATGCTAACCTACCTGCACAGAATTTGTTCTCTGTGCCTCTCTATTAATAACAGGGTACAGGGATGTAATCCAACACTTCTGACTAGTTCAAAGGTTATGCAGTCAAATCTGACTTCTCCAAAGGCATGGTTTAAAAGCGTTTCACCCTCCTCTTTTAAAAGCACTGCATTTTCAACACTTTTTCATGTCAGCAGGTTCTACTTTGTACCAGCTGGTGAATTACAAGTCTCTATTTTTCCTTCTTTCATTTTAGGAGGGCTAAGAGTCTGAGAATACAAGTATAGCAATAAAAGGCAGATTGTACAGCAGTACACTGAACTGCCAACAGCTGTCCCTTTTGAGACCCCACCGATTCTTAACATTTCACTTAAAACTTGAATACCTCTTTCCCAAGCTCAGTTTTTATTTCTTAATCTCTGTGACAAATATAACAAATTAAATATGCCACTGTTTGACACTAACAGCACTTCCATATGAACATTTTGAAGTAAAATTAAGCAAAAGGGGGGTGGTGGAAAAAGCTTTTTAAATTCCATTTCCTTTTATTAGAGCAATTATATAGCCATCAGGTATTAAACTATATAAACGTGCACCTGTAAACTGCTCAATACAAATAATGTATAATACAAATGGTTAAAAAAAGTACACTTTAATGGAAAAAACCATAGTGCTATAACTCCACATTTTAAGTCCCTTTGAGAAAGCCAATACTCATGCCATACCATCACACAGAAAAAGCACCTTTCAAAGAAACCTTGGAAGATTTCCACGAGATTAATTACCTGCTCAGTGATCCTCATGTGAAAGTCATGGAAGTCACTGTAGCGTCGATATGTCTTCCATGTCTCTTCGCTGTTTGGATTTCGTCGATGGACTGTGATAGCATACAGTGCGTATGTCTTGCCGTGATCATTACACACTCCTGCCACAGCATATGGGTCATAGTCAGCATAGACTAGTAGTTTAAAAACAAAAATAAAAAAGGAACAAACAGAAAGAAGGAAGACGAAAGGACACAAACGTGAAGTGAAGAAATGTCTGGAATGGCAGACTTGAGAGACAAAAACGGACATGCAAGCAGAAGAGCAAGCCATCCCTTATCCAAAACACCGTATAAGTGATACCCTCCGGAAACTTATTACGTAAACTGAAATATAGACATTAAGCAGCCTTAGACAAGTTTCACTGATGCAAAATATAAAGAAAGAATATAGAAGAGATTTCAACTGTTAAGAATAGCGAATAGATCTTTCAAAAAATAATTTTAACCTAAAGAACTCAAGGATGAAAGGCAACTGTGAAACCAGAAGTAATTCCAGTCTGCAAAGTGCTCTATTCATATTGGAAAAGTTGATCCATCAAAGAAACTAAATAGAAAAGACAGTGCTAGCAAGCTTTAAGTGTGTGGTTTTGTTACTAATATCGGCAGTTTGTTATTAACCAATATAAAAAACACCACCCATACTATTTAAGTCAACAGAAACACTATATACACACACAGGTACGTATATATTCTGTATGTGTGTGTACATATATATAATGTATTCTCTGTGTGTACACACACATGCACACATTTTATGGAGAAGTCAATCTGTAAGTGGAAAGAACACAGCCAGCTCTCTTAAATAGAGGCAAACAACTTATTGTTTTCCACTGAATATTTAGGTTCTCTTGGACATTCCTCCATCACAGAACTCTTCCCAGTGTTGAGTTTGTTTCAAAAACTTCAGCTTAATTTACAGAATAACCTAGGACTAATATTGCTTACACTGCACACTGTTTAAATTGGTAACATGTTGGATCTCTACGTATTGAACCAATAACTAGCAATCACAATTTTCCAGTGGCTAGATGAAAATACTTTTTAATCAAATTCTGTTAATTTCTCAACGTGCTCAGACTGCATAAAATATACTTTTCCTGACAAACCATTGGCTGCAACTTCTGTTGTGCTTCCAGCCTTGACTTCCCTCAAGTATAATGCTGAGGTCTAAGCAGCCAGGGAGCACCTCTAAGATAGGGGCAGCTGCTGACAATGTAAGAATTACGGGCTAGCAAGTTCATGGGCATGAGCATATTTTCTTTGCCATCTACCCTCTAGAAGAACAATGTTGAATGCTGAACCCCAAGAGAAAAGAGCAGGCAGTCAGGATGCTGCCAAAATACCGTCCAGAGAGCGGAGCTGGGAAACCCCAGCCCCACAGATGCTCAACAAGCCCTGTTCTCTAAACTCATGTTGATCTACCATGCAGCCACCGGACCACATCTCAGGGGGGCTGCTCAGTTGCTGCACCTTTAGGAGTACCACTTAAGGACAGGAGTGGCAGAAGAAGAAAGAAGGTGTCTCTGCTGACTCTTATGTCACAGCTTCTTAATCAGCATTTAGTTTACAACGAGGCAAGGTGAATCCTCAAAGACTATGGAGAGGATCTTACATACATCCCACAAGCACAGGAAAGGGTAGTAATCGGCAGGGGAACGGAGCCTGTAAACAGATGCAAGATGCACCTACTGCCTGTAGCATCCAGAAAGCAAGGACTTGTTTTTCTTGTTCAAACGTGAGGTGAAGAGGAAAACGTCCAGTTTAATCCTGTCTTACAATATGAACGCGTACATATCCCCTCATTCAACTGGAGTATTATGGATTCACAGGGTCAAGCTGATAGTTATCAATACACACTGCCATTAAGATTATTAATTTAACATAATTCGCATGATTCGAATTTCACCTTTTTCTTAGATTAAAACAATGAAACTTCTAAGTTTAATTCAGCAAAAGAGTACCATGTGTCATATTTATTAAAAAGCAAAACTGTGATTCTTAACTTTTAAATGATCTTTCCCCCTCTCTGAAGAGTGACTATGCTAGACTTGGGATTGCACCATGCTCTCACACTGTGTTGGAATAACAGAAATTAATTAAAATGTCAAGTAGTTGAATTCTTGCTCACAGCTGTCATGTTTGCTACAAAAATGCATACACTTAGAAGTCTAATACAGAGTAAAGTCTACCCAAAAATGTTTGAAGATTCATTCACAATTTAATTACTCAGTGCAACCTCATCTAACTAGACTATTTGCAAACACTATCTGAGAAGTTTTTGTTATTTACTATCATGTAAATTTTTTTTTAATTTATTACTAGGCAAATTATTTCAAAAAATAACCAAAACCACCACCACTGTAAAGACTGAAGCCATTACCTTAAATTAAGCTAAGACAGTAAGGAAGCAGAAAAAAAAAGGGGAGAATATTATAGCAAGAGAAGTAATCAGTCAGGAATTAGAATTGTGTGACTACGAAAAAAAAAGAGATGGCTTTTATAATTTGTTCTTTAAATATTTTTAAAGATAAATGCTACTCAATCTTAAGTTTAATGAATGATTCTCCATAGATAGTAAAAATAATAATACCATAAACAACAAAAATTAAGTCCCATATATAGTCTGTGACCTACAGCACCAATTCTGTAAGGATTTCCATTATGAGGACTTCATGGGAAATATGAATTCAAATGTTTTATGAAGTTACAAGAGTGAAAGGATTAGGATTTCAAGGACCTGTAATATCAAAAAACTCAAAATAAATGGTGTAAAACAAGTAAGCAGCCATCATAACAGAGTCACTTACCAGTATCTGAGATGTATGCATGGAGTTGAACTGTCTCATCAGAAGGGACACTTGAAAGGTCATCTAAGGACTGCAGGGTAGGGGAGATAGGGGAGAAAGAAGAAATGGGCAAGAGAGAATAAGATCATAGATACACTTCATTTGAGAGATGCTTTTTGATTAATCTATTTAATTTTCAAACTTTCAATTCTCTACACCAATAGAATGGCTTAATGCACTGTAACAGTGCAAGTAAGTGTTGGTATTACGTGATTACGAAAACCTTTCTTTTAAAGAGTGTAGGGTTCTTCATTTCCCCTACCAGTTTCCCATAGTTCTGTGATCACTTTAACTTATTTGCCACTTTCATTTCGTACCTCAGTTCTAACTGAAGTACAGCCACAAATTGTCTTCTACTGAATATGAAAGGAAAAAAAAAATCAAAAAAATTCCTAACTGTGGAGATACAGATCTTTTGATTTTATCTTTATACCACTGTTTTCTCTCAACTGACTTAAAGCACTACACAAAAGTTACAGTACAGTAAAAGTTGAATAATTTCTCTGCTGTATGTAAAAACCAGCAAACACTTTTCTCAGAAATGTTTTCCCTCATAAAGAAGTGAGCAGGTACATCCTCAGCTGGCTAATGGCCTGTCTCCCTATTTAGTAATTATTGGGATCAAAAGAAGCCTCATGGGTCTTTCAGAAAAGCTTTGCTATTACTTAAAATTAATACTAAGATTTAACATAATAAAGCTCTGCAAAACTGTGGAGTGAAAAACTTGGATATGCAACTGAAAAATGGGAGTATGGGCCACTACACATGTGATCCTAATCTTAAATTACCAGGTTTAAAAAAAAAAAAGATGGAGCTATTTAAGTAGAACTCACAGGCACTGGGATCCTAGCTACTTTATATATTTAACCCCAAAATTCTGAAGTTCTTCAAAGATACACATTCAGAATGAATATGCAGCAATCAGCTGTCTTTTATAACTTAACCAAACCAGTTTAATAGTGAGTTGCCACCAACAGTGACTGAGAATGGGACCTACTGGGTAGCAGTGCTGTATCTGTGTCAAAATAAAACCTCAAAACACGTCAGTCAAGTTTCCAAACTCCTCTGTTTCCTTAAATATGAACTAATCTTATGTGATTACAATCAAAACATAGGTTGGACTTGAAAAATTATTTAATGACTGCTCTTCCCTCCTTCTTCATCTGAATCTTTATTATCTCCATGATATTCCAACATAATACTCCACTCCTGCCTTCTCAAGCTCTCTAGAGCGAACATCTCTCCTCTGCCTCAACCATCCCAATCACTGCCTCACCCCAATCAACCCACTGCATAAATATCCACCATGGAAGGTGAGGCAATGGCTAGATACTGAATAAATGGCATCATTATAAAGGTCTGAAAACACTAATTATACTTAAACATGTATTTAACATGTATGAACATTTAGGAGTCTCCTTAATATCTTTCAGCACAGCTTGTAGACTTAGAGTACAGAAGTCCCAGCTTGAAAAAAGGCAGAAGAAAGAGGAGCCCATTTGGGAAATCTGCATGCTACAGTGCTAAAAGTTTATGTCTGTTCAGTGGTAGAACAGATGAATTAATGCAAAAATATTTGAAAGAAGATATCACCTTTACCTCAAGAATTCCCAAATCTGTAAGTTAATGAATGCTGGAGAAAATTCTGGTAAAGTATCACCGGAAGTGGACTGTTCCTATAACCTTCATTAGACACTTGCTTTTGATCATTGTTGGATACAGGGCTAGACTTTCTCTGACCTAGTCCATTCTTAAGCAAGTCACCCTTGGATAGCAATAAGCCTGTAAAGTGTTCTCTATACTGCAGTGTCCAAATTTAAGAGCAGAATATCACCTGAGACCAACGAACAGCAGGAATTTCTGGGAACCTGGATAAGTGCTTGATACCCTGAGAGCTCTAGGATTTGATTATCAGTAAGATGGAAGGGATGTCATCAAGGAAGACAAGTAACAGTCAACTGCTCTGGTATTTTGTTTGCCATGAAATACTTTAGGCGACCATTGTATTTTTTAAAAGGCATCAATATTTCTCGTCTTCCTGCCTCCCTTCACTGCCACCCTGAGAGCTCAGTTTTCTTCTTGATAACTGAATGGGGTTCAAGCTGGCATATACTAATGACTGCCAGAAGCTCAACCCAGACATTTCTGCTGCCATTCAAGGTCTTAGATATATAAAACTTGAGTAACTCCTATTTACTCAACGCAAGAGCAATACGTAAAGCTCACATTACGGATCCATTTAGATGAAACCTTCAAGAGTCTATACGTATTCTACCATGGTTTTACACCCCCAAAATATGCCCCACTGATTTAATATAGTATAGTATAGTTTAATATGTGTCAAATTAAAAGGCAGAAATTAAGAAAATATTTTTGTAAAGTAACTTTTCCTCAAAATAGTTTTGAGCCTCTCTTCCAAATAATCTTAAAATACATTCTTACAGTGAAAGTATAAACTGCAGGAGATGTATTTTATAATGGAAACTTTAGGAAGCATTCAACTGCTGTGGCAAGGCACTATACAGCAACAATTAATGCAAATAAATTAAATGGTTGAAACTTGACTAGATAACCAACAGATAGTTTGTATTTAATATGATCTAGTAACTTTAATATTAGGTCTATTCACAGGAACACAAGTTAATTAAAAAGCAAAAATATCACACCACAACCCAATTTTAGTTAATGCACTGTCATTAGCTAAAAGTACAGAAAATCCCTGACCTTCGAAGTAACCTTTCCAAGGTCTATTTTTCTTCATGGAACTGACTAACACAAGGGAGCTAAACTACGTGTACAGAAGTTTACTCTGGACATGGACATCAGCCAGGAAAAACTAATGTACCAATATTCAAACACCTGTAAAAGCACTGAAACCCCTGAACAATATGGACTACGGAAAGCAAAGGTTCTTCTCTATAAACAGAGCTTTATTACGCACTTCTGCAAGAACATTCTTCGCTCTATGAAGACAGTAAATGTAGCATTCTGTAAATATACTTTTCACAACAACAACAAAAATCAAGACTTTGTAGGATCCTATGTAAATATGTTTGTATTACCACAGTGCTTGATTAAGGCCTTAAGACTTTCTACCTTAGTTTGAAAAGGCCACATGAAAACTAAGCAGCAGATAACAACTAGCCATATGAGCCACTGCAATGACAAATCCCCATCCATGAAACATTACTTTGATATGTCAGAACATTCTTAGAAAAAGTACTTCAGACATTTGAAAAAATCTTTTTGATTAGTCAATTAAAGGAATATCTTGTGAAGTATTACCAGAATTGTATATAAATCTATAAAAATATGGCTAAATTAAGTTTTCCTTCTGCATCTAACAGGAGTTTGTGTAAATTATATCAGCTGACCGCCCCCTCTTTTCTTCCTATTTCAAAATGTAAACAACAGGAAAACAATAGGAGAAAAAAAAATCACAACCAAACAACCCCACAAACAACCAAAAACCCCACACATGGAAATACGTTTACATTCATTTTAAATGTGCTCCTTTACAAAATAAACCCTATTCCTCTGTATGCAAGCACGATCTAACCAATGAACTGGAACTCCTAAGGAGCTACAGCATCTTCCAAAAATGAATTAGAAGGGCCTATGAATCACATAAGCCAGGAAATTGCATGCAGATTGCAAACATTTCTAAAACTAAAAGGTTTGGAAAAATATTCTCATATGCACAATCCAACCTTGTATATCTTTGGCTTTGCTACGTATAGTCTGAAGAAACAAGAGGGACGGGAGGAAATACATAAATTTTTTTTTATAACTTTTCCTTTTTAAATAACTATGATTTGATTTTCAGTTTAGAACATTTTAAACCTAGTAAGATCTATGTGGAATGCATCATTTGGAAAAAGTCTGGCAGGAGTACACAGTTCTCTTCCTACATACACAGAAACACATTTCAAATATTTAAGTACATTCATGTAACAAAGAAAGGGTTCTGACAAACTGACCCAGTCAAGATCTGTGTAAAAAAGTAGTATCAAAAATAGCTTGAAATTGGTCAGACAACAAAACAAAGATTCATATTTTTATCTATACAAAATATGAATCTTTGGTCAAACAACAAAACAATTTCAAGCTATTTCTAATCAACCTATAAAAATCTAATTAAATGTTGCATTTTACACTGTACTTGACTTTTATCCTTCACAATTTCAATTTCAAAGGATTTGCTTTCACTTATTATTACCTAACTCCAAATTTATTTCTATTTAAAAAAAACAAACAGGGATAAGAAAGTAGGCTTTGCAAAAATTAATTACAGATTATTACTGTTTCTGTGGAAAACAATGCAAAGTTTCATTAAACACATGGGAAAGTACAAAAGGGACAGTTTTATCTTACAGATTAATTGATACCTTATGTGAGTTTCAATTTGATTCCAGAACTTTTTTCACAAATTAAACTGCAGTGAGGTAAAATCTCTAGTGTACATAATTTAAACTATTTTATGAAAATTTTCCATATTTCTGAAGGAAAAAATTAATAATAATTAAAAAAACCCCACAAACAAGCACTTACCAGATTTATGCTGCCAGTAGGAGACCCATTAAAAGATTCTGGGAGCAGTGAGGAAGGGAAAAGGATAAAACAGGTTAGAAGATTTTCTCCAATGTAGGGCCACACACATAAGAAATCAAAAATGCAAGACAAACCATTATGGAAAATAATGCACAACTGTGGCACTGGGCAAAACGCTGCGTCCAGCATATATGTACTTCAAGTTTCCAATAAATACACCTAAGGGAAAACGTTTGTAAGTTTATACAGCTATAGATATGAATTAAATACACCAGTGACCATTCCTTTTTAAGCTTCATGAAATCACTTCAATAAGGAGTCAGTTTAATCGTTAAACAATTTCCATTAGATTTGTACTTCAGTTAACAAGAACGATTTAGTTGCTTTAAAAAGCCACATCTCCTATGTACCTTCAATTTCTGTTTCCAGATGAAGAATAGTTATGTATTAAAACAACCCAACATGTTGAAGAACCTCAAATATTTTTGAATAAAAAATGGGAATGAAAGAGTTGCATGCTTATTTTAGCGACATGCTTGTTACCAAGACTTGACAAAAAAATTTACATGAGATAAACAAAGTTACTACAGAAAAAACTATCTGACTTCCAACGCAATTTACAAAAAATCCACAAGGAGGAAACATTACCTTAAAAACCAGAGATACTACAGGAACTTTTTGATTTCTCAAAACCAGTTTGAATAATTTTCTTATATTCATTTTAAAGCAGAAAAAGGGGGGTTCCAGGAAATCCCCACCTTACAGATATAGAGCTCACCTCCTTCACCATCATCTGATCCTCTGAAACTAGGATCCTTCAGCATGTCCAGCTCAGCTAACATACGCACATACAACACATTCTGCTTGAAAGAAGGGTAGAATCTTTCATCTCGCAGCATCAACTCATACACCTTATTGAAATAAAAATGCAAAATTTAGAAGTACTTATTACATTTTTTAATTAATCAGACAAGCTTTCATAAATTCTACTTGACCAACATGTATCTGTGCATTCAATTATGTGTCTCAGTTTCCTTTAAAACCCTAACACAACTTCATGAAATTTCAATGCAGGTTTACTCTTAACAGAAAGGTTATGAGAACTAATTGTGCTTGAAATATAACACAGTCTCAGAAAACACCTTTCTAACTAGCGAGACATGGACATATAGGAAGGAAAGTAGAACGTTAGCTGAAAATCTTTCCTTCCTCTCCTCATAACCCTTCCAATTGCTCTAGAAACGTATTTGGTCTTTACCCATTTCACAATAGATTCTCTCTTTGTCCTTTGCTGATTAACTACAAATGCAGACCTGCAAACACTTAGGGGGGCAGGTGAGAAAAGGGAAAGGAAGGGAGGGAAGACACTGCATACTACTTTCCCGAAAATTTCCAGTCCAGCCAATACAGTATAAGCCTACACCAGAAAGATTCCAATGACACTACTTCAAAAAGTTATCTATACGGCCTATACAGTGGCAGTATATATTCATATACACACACGCATCCCACACATGTAGTGGGAATTAATTCATAATATGTTTGGATATTCATGTCAACTCTAGAATATTTTAACTATTTATTTTTTTTTTCACAGAATGCTTTGTAAGAGTGCTATCACCTATTATGAATGGGGAAAAAAAAATCATGCAGGTCTGAGGAAACCAATTTCTTTTGTAACAGATGAGAAATTTATGCTCTTTAGCAGAAATCACATGCAAGATCCCTGTAACCTACTTTGAGCAATACAGGTTTCAAAAGGTGTTTTCATTAGTCTTAAATGTGGACCTCAAGTACAATAGAGTGATTCTAAGTTCTACAGTTCATATCACTAATCTTTAGCAAGAATAAGAGCATTAAGTTAATGACCTAAAATAAAAACCTCTCCAACTGGGCATATAATTTATTGCCAGAATATTAATCATTCTTTTTTTTTTTTAAACATACATATTAGACTTCACTGATAAAGTCTATGTATGCAGGTAGTAAAAAGTCTGGTTTATCTTCAGTATTTGCAGCTTCTGAGTGCCACACTGTGCAGACTTGAAGAAAGAGAACAGTCAAATTAACTTCTGGAAAGAGATACAGAATTTAACATGGAAAGATACCTACATCCACCTTTGAAAAAAAGAGCTAAGACTGGACCAAAACTGCACCACTTAGTTATTCCACACAGGCACATTTTCTTAAATTGGTGCATGAACACAAATAATAATCCCATACTTCTAGATTGTGCGTTATAATTAATTTCATACAGGACACATACATGTCTTTGGCTAAACAGAAGTGGGTAATTTAGAGTACGATTTTTGTAGAATAGAAAAACGGCAAAACAGGTTTTAGGTTTCAGATATTTGAGTTCCTTCCTCCTTTATCAATGGCTGTAGTGGAGTTTAGTACTCTATAGCATTAACAGGTCTTATGAAATACAGGTTCAATAGAGTATATACCTTTCTCTGAATGTCATCAAAGATTTCAGGTGTTGGGTCCTCATGGTTCAGTGTTTCTGCCAGTTTTGCTACTAAGTTGTCATCAATATTAACTCTGGGAGATGCCTGTCACAGAGATCTAAATCAACTTTTGCAGCATAAAAGAAAGCATCTGTTTTCACAAATAAAATCCAATGCAATTCTGCAATTCTTTAAGTAAACAAAATTTCTTCTGAACTGGTATCTCTAGAACTGTCTAGAACACAACAGGAGTCAGACCCTCTCCTCCCCCCAAAATCATGTTCAGAGTTTGTATTCAAACTCAGAAGTTTCAGGATTAAATACCAAAAATCACCTCAAAAACAATTTATGCACATTATTTTGAAGCAATATCTAAAGCAGATCACTCAGATTTAAAAACACATTTTACTTTTTTATGGATAGAAACATCTAGATTCGGTAATGAAGAACAAGTGAAAAGAGTAAATGGATGAAGTCCTGAAGCGTCTGAGGAAAGGCTAACAGTTTGCAAACTCTGCCAATTTTAGACAGATTACCAGTAGCTGTAATCACGGTAGCTTTTTATGCAAACTCTATTACAGCTACCAGCATACTAACTATATCAGCCATCAGATTCCCAGTCATCCCAGGGTATGACATATTTCAAACCACTGCTTATTAAGCTTTCTTTTAGATAGGCCCAAGTTCACACACTTTCCCCTTTTTTGATAAGAGAGAGCCAGCACTGAACCAGATCCAACATGGCTCATGATCCATCAAGCACAGTTGAGGCTGAATTTTCAGCTCTGGAATAGCTCTGGTGCTAGCTGGCTTCTGACTTCAAACTGGTGAGCATTCTGTCAGCCCCAAAACCCACCAAAGCAAGCTCTGCACAGTCTAAAGACAATCATGTCAATAGACTACAGCAGTGAAAAACCAAAGTGAAAAAAAAGATGCAGAAAGAGAAGCATCCTGTAGACAATCTAGGAGACTCCTGGAATGTACTGAGGATAACTTCTTAAGCCAGGTAATAGATAGCCCTACCAGAAGGGATGCAATTCTGGACCTGTTGGTCACCAGGGCAAGTGAGCTAGTCAGTGAGGGCAAGACTGGAGGCAGCTCGGGCTGCAGTGATCACACACTGGTGGAGTTCGTAGTCGTAAGGGATATGGTCAGGTGAAGAGTAAAGTCAGTACTCTAAATTTTAGGAAAGCAAAATTCCAGCTGTTCAAGGATTTAGTCAATAGGACCCCCTGGAAAACTGCCCTCAGGGACAAGGGAGCAGAACAGAACTGGCAGATCTTTAAGGGCACTTTCCACATAGTGCAGGAACTCTCGATTCCCAGGCAAGAAAGGAAGGCAAGAGACCTGCACAGCTGAGTCAAGACCCACTGGTCAAACTAAAAGGCAAGAAGGAACTGCACAGGTAGTGGAAGCAGGGGCAGGTGTCCTGGGAATAGTATAAGGACATTGGTCTGGTTATGTTGGGATGGTGTCAGGAAGGCCAAGGTGCAGATGGAGCTGAATTTGGCAAAAGATGCAAAGAATAATAAGAGGGGCTTCTACAGGTACGTCAGCCAGAAAAGGAAGGTAACGAAAGCAAGCAAGCAAATCCCTCTGAGAAACAAGAATGGCAAACCGGTGGTAACGGACCAGGAGAAGGCTGAGGTACTCAACAACACTTCTGCCTCAGTCTTTGCTAGCAAGCTCTCTTCCCACACCTCTCGAGTGGATGGACCACAACACAGGGACTGGGGGAGCAAAGTTCCTCCCACTGTAAGAGAAGATCGGGTGCATGACCGCCTGAGGAACCTGAACATACATAAGTATATGGGACTTGACGAGATGCATCCTAGAGACCTGAGGGAATTGGCTGATGTAGTTGCCAAGCCACTCTTTATATTTGAAAAGTCATGGCAAACAGTTGAAGTCCTCAGTGACTGGAAAAAGGGAAACATTGCACCTATTTTTAAAGAGGGTAGAAAGGACAACCCTGGTAACTACTGACCTGTCAGCCTCACCTCTGTGCTTGGTAAGATCACGGAACAGATCTCCTAGAAGCTACGCTAGGTCACATGGAGGACAGGGAGGTGATTCAAGACAGCCAGCATTGTTTCACCAAAAGCAAGGCCTGCTTGACCAACCTAGTGGCCTTCTACCATGGAGCAACTACACCGGTGGACAAGGGAAGAGCTACAGATGTCATCTATGTGGGCTTCTGTAAGGCCTCTGACACAGTCCCCCACAATATCCTCTTCCCTAAGCTGGGGAGACATGCATGTGATGGGTGGACTGGTTGGTGAGGAATTAATTGGTCACGTCCAGAGGGTAATGGTGAATGGCTCAATGTCCAGATGGAGATCAGTAATGAGTGGTGTCCCTCAGGGGTNAGAGGGCTGGAGCACCTCTTCTATGAGGACAGGCTGAGACAGTTGGGGTTGTTCAGCGTGGAGAAGAGAAGGCTCCAGGGAAACCTTATTGTGGCATGTCAGTACTTAAAAGGGGCATACAGGAAAGATGGGGACAAACTTTTTAGCAGGGCCCATTGTGATAGGACAAGGCATAATGGCTTGGAATACTGGAATGGCTTGGTATAAGGAAGACATTTTTACAATGAGGGTGGTGAAACACTGGCACAGGTTGCCCAGAGAGGTGGTAGATGCCCCATCTCTGGAAACATTCAAGGTCAGGTTGGACCGGGCTCTGTGCAACCTGATTCTAGTTGAAGATGTCCCTTCTCACTGACAGGGATTTGACTAGAGGACCTTTAAAGGTCCCTTCCAACCCAAACTATTGTATGATTACAAGATATTTGAGAGATAAGTTGTTAAGGGAAGCTTTTCAGTGAGTTGAAAGGGGATTTTTATGTATACAGAAATTCAGAACAAAGATGCTTTGTTAACACAAATTGACAAGTGTTTTCTTTCACAGAATACTCTGTTATTACAAGACCACTAGAACCATTCAAGCTTAGCCTATTGAAAGATACCCAACAGCGATATTTGAGCAATTCATACCAACAATTGTAGAGAGGCACAGAAATTATTTCATTTGAAAACCCAATCTTAATGCAAGTTTGTACAACAGTGCGGGGCAGCGGTGGAGGCAGGGGAAAAGGAAAAGAAAGAGTAAAGGACAGCATATAAGGGGACCAAATTTCTTATTCTGTCTTCGTATTTTCTCTAGTTTTTCTCTATTATAGAAAGTCAGCTTCTGAGGGACACATTAAGTGCATTTGACAGTATAGTTAGTGCCAGCATGTGCCTTTTTAAATGGAGAGGGAAAAAAAAACAAAAAAAAACCCAGAGGAAGACATTTCCTTACTGCTTCACATAAGGAGAGAGAAGATACACAAGTAATAGGTTGAATGTCAGCTTATAGACAACTTGTTCTACATCACATCCATTTCATATTAATGTAGCCATAACTACCAAAGAAACATCTGTACAAAGAATAAATTGCAAACAAATTCCAAACAATGCAGAAATAAGTTACTTCTACCTTTTCTGATAAATATTGCTCATAAACTCCAAATGCAGCTGCTCTTAATAGACCCTTGGTTTGATTAGTCTGATGTTTTCCATCTTTCTGCCGGCTTTGAAGTACCTCCAGCTGTTGCTGTGCCGTAACCCTGTATCCTTCCACTGTCATCCAGAAAAACAGATGTGCTTGGCCACCAGTCTGCTGCATATAATCTAGAGAAAACAGCCACCACACAACCACAGTTACTGTTGTGCATCTTAAAATAAGAATTCTCTATGATGTCAACCACATGGAACTCCAGGATCTGGTTATACATCTGGAATACTCGTCATCTAAACTCAAAAAAATAAGAAGTACTGTATACACATCAGTGATAATCAGTAAACAAAATTGGGAGGAAAGTCTAGGAACTAAGCATCAAATCCTAAAATGCACATGTAAAAAGTGAATCCATCATTACTATCTGATGTAACAGGTTTGTACAGCATGATAAAAGTTGAGAGGAAGTTCAAATTGGAATTCTAACAAATCATATGCATCTACAGCATCAAAAGGACTATCACCACCACTAAGACTGATCAGTATTCTTCATAATGACCATCAGCAGACCAATTAATTCACAGAATAGAATCAAGCATTAGCGAGTACTGAAAATCAGTTATACATCTTTAATCCATTTATCCACCTGTCTTGATTATACGATAAGCCTAAAATAGTACATAAATTACTGCTGTATTTTAGCTTCTCAAATAGACGACCTTCAGTATTCTTGTAATCCTCTAAACTTCAATCTAACGTCTATAGTCATTAGTTCTACTAGCTTCAGTGAGACAAGCAAAAGACTAACAATTGCGAGAAGTTTCAGAGTCATTCCAAATATAAACCTCTAAGCAATTCTTGCAATGATTCTGTTCTAAACAGAACAAACTTGTTACATGACAGACCAAGAAACACTGCAAGAACAGTCTTAACAGAGAGATTGGTATTGAAACAAGCTTAATACAAGCTTTTGGAAGTAATGAATATGGTGTTCCGAACAGTTAATTATGGACTGATTTGCAAAAAAAGTTTTGGTTCCCTCTGGGAAGGGGCTTATACACATTCAGCGCTGAATAGACACCTATAATCAGTGTTTTCAAGTGCACAATCCTGTGAGTTAGCATACTCTTTAGAAATAAAAGAGACCAGATAAATTAACACTTACCCATAAAAAATTGTAGTGCAACATTGTCTACCAGAATATGGTCCAGAGGGACTGTGCAAAGTTTTCCAAAGTTTGCTGCCAGTTTCACAGTATCTATTTCCTGTAAGACACAGTGCAGTGTATTCACAGGTGGTTTTTTTTTTAATTAGCTTTTATAACTCCTGTTAACCCCAAAGCAGATGTAATAAAAAATATGTTACATTCTAGATAATAAAGTAGCCTCTCAGTGGTTAGTTATTTTCACAATCACTAACAAGTGAAGATCTAGATCATAAGATCATGGCCGCCTAACTATTTGTCTTCAACATAGATGATTTCTGCTGCATGGAAGCAGGAAGTTTGGACTTTTAACACTGCCATTCATGTAATACTGTACAGGTCAAATTAATCCCAAATCCCTCACCAACAATGACAGTAGCATGAAAATGAATTAACAGGACGAACTAATTTCAGAATTTGATGGGGTGCAGGTCACCATAACTTAAATTCATCTCTGCCCAACTTTCTGCTGTTAACATGACACTTTTTGGTGCCTTTATCAACAATAAAAGGGATCTCTGACAACGACTAAGCTTGAGGCACACCAGGTATGCAGGGGAGCAGCAAAACAGAACTGAATCTAGGTGTATAAATACAAAGATGCTTTACAACTGTGTAACATTTTGGTTTAACTCGTGTATTGAGAAGGTAAGAATAGTTTTAAGACGTACTGACATATCTGAACTGCTAAAGACAGAATTGAAAAAACTCCAAACATCTGAACCTTTAGAAATTCTTTCCATACTTAAACCACAACTATAAGACTAACTTCAAATGTATAATGTATTCCTGTAAATGCATACTTCAAGTAGTGTTTCAAAATGCAATTAAAAAGCTAGACGAAACTAGTTAGTCATTTGCAGCTTCACTCTTTTGGAACTAAACAAAAACAATTCTAAACACTTACTTTTCCTGACTGCAACCTCTGAATTCTTGAATCACATACTTTAATAACATATAATAAACTGTTTATTTGATTTTTAATAGTGTTGATATCTGAAAGTAAAAACAAAGAGGATTAAGCAATGCAGATGAGCACATAAACTCTTGTTCTGGAATGTTCTAAAAATATCATTCAAAAAGGGACATACCACATACAAAACACATCAGCTTTGTACAGGAGGGGGGTTTTTTGCCCTGTTTAAATACCTTACTGACAGAAGCAAAGAGGAAAAAATATTTTTCTCTTTCCCTTTTCAGATTAACTGTTAATTGACCACCCATGAATACCTAAAGCATTACTGAAATTCAGAACCACCAGTCAGGCAAGTTTCAATTCAGTAGAAGTATACATACCTAACCAATTAGTCTATATTTTTTTAAAAAAACCACACATATGAAGACTTACGTTTTAAAACGTCATTTATAAATTATTTATTTTTTAAATAACAAAATACTTCATACCATGCTGCATCAGAATTTATATTTTCTAAATTTTTTGAATATTCTTTGGAGGTCCATCCTGATGAATGCATTCTTATTTTGTAAAACAACACAGCACTAACCATCTCCTGCTGTATCTAGAGATCGAAGATATTGCAGTTCTTCACTTGCTTTATCTTTCACTGCTTCCAACTCTCCAATATTATCACTTAATTTAATAATATTCATAAAGGCCTCATAGTTACAGTTGGAATCACGAATCTGAAACAGAAAGGTTTATGGTGTGAATAATGCAAAGCAGGTAAAAGCACATCATCTGATTTTTTACCAAATGAATTATTTTGATACATCACTGCAAAGCAGCATTTTGAAAACACTTTGATGCTTCTAAACCTTCCTTTTAATACTAAAATTTTATATGGACCAAGAAAGAGGGTGCATGAACACAACGAAAACTTTTTTCAGACCCTCATTTTCTGTTTTCAAGAACTACAGAGACACATGGGAAGTGCGTCAACGTCCTTAATGAAGATTTTGTCCAAAACCCAATCAACCTTCTGCTATTACCCATCTCCTTAGCTAATTAGGCAGAAACTGGCGAGACCACTGAACTGGTTTCAGCTTTACCAAGGTCTCCTGCAAGCGTACTTTCTCCCAATGTAATGGCTTCTCAAGATACAGAATCACAAAAAGCATTAAAGCATTCTCCAATGTAACCATAACCTACTGGGGAAAAAAATAGGAAATGACCGAATTAATATCCTCTCTGAAAACCTATTTCAGATAGCCTTGTAAATACAATTAAGCTATTTCAATATATATTCTTTTCCCAGTACTGGCACAGGGTGAACCTGCTATAGAGACTCAAAGGAATTTGTGCAAGTGACAGAAGCCTGCTGTGCTGCTGAGATCACTGGAAACTGTTGTGAACGCAGCACAGCGATCAGAAGGCTGGCAGCTTCACAGCATGTGCACGCAGGTGCAGAGGGTTGAGTTCTAGTGCTGTCCGTCTTTACCATCTCAAACCAAAAAAGTCACTTTACCCACACCCTTTATAAACGCTCACTTTGATATGGAAATGTAATACTTGGTCTGTACCACAGAAGCGCACTGACATGAGCTGCACGAGCAGAGAGAATGAGAGAAGTCGAAACCTTTGACCAAAGTTAATAGAAAAACCCTTCTACAACTCTTGCTTTTAAAAAAGTAATAGTAGAAGCAATACTTGAATTTCAGGCATTTTGTAAATACGTGAATTTCACAGTGAGGAGACAAGTTTGGAATGACTTATTATTTTATATTGAAGCTTTACATTTTATTGCAAGAGAATTAGTATCAAACTAAGTTGTGCCTAGGAACATGGAATTAAACTTCTCATTTTCAGAAATCAAACTTTTTTCTTCAAATCTTATTTTACGTCAAAGGTTCCAAAATGAACCAGAATTTGAGTCATCTATACTTCTGACCCTAATTTCTGCAACAATTCTCATTTCATAAGACTTGTATTAAGTTTTTGAAAGCGTTTATTCTTCCTTATCTTTCTCTTGGCACATTTACTTCCTCATCTCAGAAAGCAATTAAGAAAATTAATATTTGGGATATCACCATCATAACAGAAAGCTTTATAAAAACCACAGAATTCTATCTTTGGATGCAGCCAGGGGCAGTGCTCAGTAAATAAAGAACGAGGCCAAGTTACAAATAAAGAACATGCGTAGGAGGAAAGGGGAAACCAAAAATTGAAAAGCTTGGTCCACATGAGCAGCAGTATTTTTCATATTAAAATTAGGTCCTGTAAGAAAAGCAGCATGCAAACTTTTACATAAATGAAAGTGGCTGGAGTAAAGGAAATACTGTACATGTACACTTGAATTTATTCCATATGTAAGAATTTTTACTGTGAACTCTGAGGGCGTTTTCAAGATAGTACCTGAATACACTCTAAGACTAAAATATATGGATAAATGTAGAGAGAATGGGGGGAAAGAAAAAAAACCAACTTGATTCATGACCTACAAAAAATAATAAACCATAAGAGTGCATTTCAATTTGCTTTGCCAAAAAAAACCCAAAACCAATATCATTAATTAAAGTGTGAATATTCTACTTATTTTACCTTTATTATACATATTTCTTTAAAAGCTTGTTGGGGTTTTTTGCAGGTGCATTAGAGAGATACGGAAGTAAAGACTTTGTTTCTTTCCATTCAGTTTCATTAATATGGATTACCGCAAATATCCCTAAAATACCCTACGCTGAAATTCCTTAGCAGAGGCAAAAAAAAAAAAAATCTTATTACTTGTCATTCTGAAGGCGTCTTAAGCTTTAAAGGACATACTGAAAAGCAGAGTCAAGGAAAAAAGACTTCCAAGGTTGCTGCCATACTTCCTGAAGAGCTAAGTAAAACAGTCAGAGGACTCAACTTTACACTTTGCCATACATCTGTCGTCAGTCAGCCCACCCTTGCCAAACCACAACACAGAGTACATACAATACAGATAGAATGTGCGCGTGTGTGTATACACATAAAAAAATTTAGTATAGCAGCCATAAGTTTACTGTCTCTGACAATATAGCCACTGGGAACTTTTCTATCAGATATCTGTCTGCTATGACTACAGGAAACACAAGTAAAGCTTTATATGAACATATTCGGGAATTATCATTCATTTTAAACATTATAAATCTTACCATCCATATGACATACTGATTAATATAATCAGGATCACTGAGCTGGTTTATTAATGGAAGAAGAATTCCTCGGGAGAGGATTTCCTGAAAAACAAAATATAATAAATATATTTTTATACATTTATTCATAAAGCTACTATAATTGCAATAATTTAAAAATCCCTGTGTAGAGGCTAAACAAAAAAATGTTTAATTATAGAAAAAAATTCAATAGGCACTAGCATATTCCCTTCCCAATTACCATTAGAAGATGTTCTCAAGAAAAACAACATCCATTTTATCAGGCTTTTCTCATGTTGCTAAAGTGAAAAGAAATTTCAAAAACATTTCACACAAACCATTCTCTGCAATTAAATACTTTCCAAGTTTGTAGTGCATTTGAAATAACCTAATATTAAATTAGATCAATTTCACAAAATAAAATAAGAACAACTCAGATCTGAAATTTCTGATGTCACTAAACCGAAGAATTGGGACGGCCCTTAGAGTCTGTACTTACCCTGACAAAGTATCGCATGATCTTGTTCTGGAAGTCTCCAGGAGGTAGCAATATATACAGTAAAACCTCACACAGATCCCTTAGGAATCCTAGGGAGGAGAAAAAACAAAACCAAAAGAACCCTTAGCACTATTTTGTATTATTTCCCATTTTACCTGATGTGATAAAAACCAACAGATAAATCCTAAAAATGAAATTCAAATATACAGTCATATATATTCTTATAGTCCAAACATCACTGTAACACCTTTCAGATCAAAGATAAGCATCACTGACAGATCTAGAGTCTCAAAACCAAGAGAAAAGAAAGCCAAATTCCAAGAACCAAAAAACTAACTCCAGTGTATTTTCCTTATTAAACATATATAGGGCCTTCTTCCCCTCCTTCACACTTTGTCCAAAAAGATAAACTGGTATTTTTTTTAATGAAGACTATGGAGTAGTGGTAAGAAAGGCAGATCTAACAAAAAAAATTAAGAATCCGCAAAGCCATCCCCTGCCTCACAGAAAACATATTTATACTTCAAAATTGCTCAATGAAAAGAGAAATAACTAAATACGCACAGTTACAATATAGCTTTGAAAATCACATGCTTATTTCAGTATATTTCATATTGTTAGCACAACTGTTAGTATCTTAATTTAGTCTGCTATACTAAAATCACTTCAGAAGATAATATTGACAGACCTTCTTCATCTTTGGGAGAAGTGCAGACTAGATCACGACAGACTTCTTTTTCCATTTCAACTTCAACCTCAAAGAACGTATCTACAAGTTCCTCAGCTTGGTCTATACAAAAGAAAATAAAAAGAAACATACTTTTTTGGAAAGATCAGGAACTTCAGAGTAAATTTCAATTATAAAATAAAGCTAACTATATTTCACACACCTAAGATACCTGCCTACTCAAATTCAAAGAAAAAAAAATCTAAATCATTACCTTTCATCTGATCACCTTTCTCTGCTATTCTTTGCTGAGCTTTTCTAAAAACTCGAAGATGAGTGCCAAAGTCATCAACAAGTCGTGTAGTGAAATAAGGCTGCCAGTCTGTTTCCTTTGACCTATCAGAAAAGAACAGCCATGAAAATTGTTTTATCCTAAATACAGAGAAGAATAATAAATTTCTACTTCTCCTCCATCCCTGCCAAGAGCCACACTGATAGTAAACATGGAAACACAAAGAAATAAATCTCCTACATCATGTTGAAAAAAACCCACTCTAACGACACATTATATTAATGCTTCATATACTTTAAGGTCAATATTAATATATCTGGAAATAGTGTTCCAATTCATGATATTGACAAATATCTGTGAAAAACACTGATATAAACAGCCTATGAATATCTACAACCTAAAACTAAAATAAACTCCAGATCTTTTCCAGCCGTACTTTCTATCATTTTGGTAGATTCCAAAACAAAATAGTTTTCTTCTGAATTTGAAGTATATGCATGAATGAGAAAACACACATTTCATTCGAAACTACAGCAACATAATATGATCAACAATTGATTCCACAGCTTATATGAGAAGTAGATAGTGTGACTCTCCAGCAATGCACATAGATTTGCGTCAGAAAACTGTCACTGTTAGATTTGCATAAAACCATTTCATTAGTGGTAGGAAAAAGATGCAGAGATATTCTTGTGATGGCCTTAGTGGCCAAAAGGAAAAGGCACTTGTGAGTTACAGGTTTAAACAAGCTAGAGGTTAGTGATGGCTTTTACTCTGCATTAAGTATTGCGCTAACTGAATTCTCTCAGATACCTACTTTGTTATAGCAGAATCCTTCTACAACACTTCCTTTTCTGTGTTTATTCTCTCACCTGCTCTTTCTTCCCTCAAAAAGGGAGAGAGAGATAAGGAACTCTGGAAAAGAGGGAAGCCTACTGCAAAATCTAGATGTGGAAATAAGAAGCAGAGCTGTCTCGAAAGACAGTTATCCAAAACCATCAGTAATCCAGACCCACTATCTGCACATTCAACAAATCATACAAAAAACACTAGGTGGCAGCCTCATATCAGTGTTTCCAAATCTGCAACTCTCAAGGGGGAAAAAAAAAAAAATAACCCCCATACTCATTCTCTCCAGAAGCTCACAGGATATATGAAATTAGAGATCATGGTACACTATTCTAAAACTTCTACAGCTATATCCAACTACAGTCATGATAAATACACTAGATCATTTAATAATAACAAACAACTGCTGCTCCCTGTGAAACTCATTTGATTTGTACAGAAGAACACAACTGCACAAGAGCGGTACTTATTTCTGAAGAGCTATAGTACTGTAGGAAAAAAATTAATTTGCTGTAACTTGGCCTGCTTTGACACAAACTCAGTGCTTGATACTGTTCAATGAAGTAACTTTGCAAAATAGACAAGAACACTGAAGTTGGGTAGCCAGGTCCATTTCACATAAGCACAGGATTGCTTGCTGTAACGTACAGCTATATTTAGCCTAATTTTCACTATTTCCAACACTATTTCCTAGGATTTCCATTATTTCACACTCAATAAGATTTTATTGTAATGAACTTTTCCCAGCATTAAACCTAGCTCTCTGTCTTTGGCGTTTCTTGTCAGCAAAGCACACTGGCCTAAGTTTTCAAGTCAACATCTTAAAATTGCTAAATTCTTTGTTGTATTTAGGTGACCCACAACCTCTTCTGAAGGGAAAACATGCAACAATCAGCACAGTGGGATGAACACCTGAAATCATTACTTAACGAAGAAGCAGATGGATATAAAGGCATGTGGTATCTGGGATAAGAAATAGGCAATACTAAAGATGATAAATAATTTCCCAGAAAAATTCCCTGATTTACTGCTACTTGATTAGGCAACAGCAGAAAAAATATGGGACAATTAGCAAACTAGCCATTTGCTCTGAATCAAACCTATTTTTAAAAAAGATTTACGCATGTGACATACCATTTCATTCCCCAGATATCCATTCCTTCAAAAAAACCTCATTGTTCTTACATACTGAAGAGCAATACCACTTTTAAAAATTATCTGAGCTGATACAGAGATTTGAATTAAAGGCTTTCATATTGACTTACCTTGGGAGTAGCCCTGCTGCTTATATGAAACAGACCTGCATATAAAAAGGTGATGATTCATGCAACTCAATGCTTAAGTTGCAGGAGGGAAAAAAAAAACCCAAATATCTATTCGGCAATATTAGATGTTAATCTGATTCTTGAAAAAGCCATTTTGCAAAAGACCATGACTACAAACATTATCTGTGCTCATTCCCTAAGAGATCCGTAAAAGTCTGTAGTTCTTAGATTATTCTTTCTGTAAATATGCACTGGACTATGCCAACAGATAAACTTAATCATTTATCTACTACCACACAACCCACAAAGGTATTGTCTACTTGCTTAGGCAGTGTATTGATGTAAATACAAATAATCTTACCTGGCAGAAAACTGAACAAGTGCATACTGAAGAGCCTGCCTGATTTCCAGAAGAAACGATTCATCATCACTTAGCGTGTAATACCAATACTGCACATAGTCTCTCAGGGAAAACTGGATTACCTGAAATTGGAAAGCAAAAAATAAAGATGAACTAACGAACAAAACACAACAAAATCTAAAATAGCTTTTTGTGGATGATAATGCAACAGCAGTCGTCTTAAAAGGTTAACATACTGAACCATACTCCGCTACCATTATGCAATATCCCAGCCCATCCTCGTTTTTTTTTTTCCACTTAACACTCTCAAACATGATAAAATTTCTCAACCTCTATTCATCTCTCAAGTACTTAGATATTACATAGTCAACACATGCAAAAATAAAAGTACGTTAAATAGTCCTGGTTGGAACTTACCTGTTGCAAAGGCTCATCAATTATATTAGCACCTGTCAGTCTTCTGTCAATCTTAATAGGTCTGGCTTCACGTTTCATTTCTTCTATGCACTTGAAAAAGATTAGGAAACATAACTTTGCAGGTTTTATCTATAATTAAAAGTCAGCTCCACCGTTTATAATATATGTATCCTTCCAGTAACAACTTTATAAAACATTTCTGAACTTGAATGTTTCCAGGGATGGGACACGTAGAACCTTGCCAGGCAACAATGATAGCTGCGTTTTTCATTATATAGTAAATAATGGTGAGGAATTAACCTGAAAACTTACTTCTTTCTTGCTGTAAAGGAGCAAGTTCGCTAAAATACTAGATCAGAAGGAAACAAAACTCAAATAGTTATAAAAGGAGGGAGGTGGGACACACGACAGCAGCTCAAGCCCCCAGTTTCATGCTTCATTATGAACATCCTGTGCAACCTGAGGCAGGTAATTGTTCCGCTGAGGTTTTGTTCCCCTATGTTTCTTTATCCATCTTAGTTTATTCTATATGTCAGAAAAGAAATTACTCTTTTGTACCATCACTACTTGACAGATTAATCTTTAAAAAGTAATTGATGAGGGGGTAAAAAATTATTTTATAGAAGGATTGGCAACTCAGAGCAGTTAACTCCAGGAATGACATCATCAGAGCTGACTTTTGGCAAGTGACATACTGAAAAAGAACACCCGTTATCAGTGCTTCTCCAAGGGGACTAATACAGTGGCTTTCTACAAATTTAACTTGAAATCTGCAATAAACCCCTTTATTTTCACATAAATAACAACCCAATAACCTACACTATTGTTCAAAACAATCAAGTTACTTTATTCTTCAATCTAGAAAGTGATGACTGTATTGGAAACACAGAAGAACTAACAAAAACCACGAATGGAAAAAAAATTATAACCGTATGTCCAGTGTTTCTATTCTGTGTGACTCTCCCTAAGTATCTCTCATTCAAACCAGTTAACAGTGAACATCACGGAAATGCCTGATGCCAGAAAACAATTCTCTGTCTACTTAAACAATTCTGTAACACAACACAAGTATTTTGTTGGAAATTCTGCATATTTTTTAATTTTCAAGACAAGGGAACAGTTCAATGCTACCTGAATATGAATAAAGTTGACTTACATTCAAACAATACTCCAGCTACATAGGAATGAATTTGCAAAATATTTTTGTCTTGACGGTGTCAAAAATACAAAAAAAAAATACAGAATGGAATGATTAAATATTGTTACTAAGCACAGCACAGGTCAAATTGCCAAACAAAACTGTTAAAAAGAGTTTTGAAGTTTGAGGACTACATGCATAAAAGCACATATGGAAAACACAAAAGAAAGAGCAGCATCAAAAAAAGCAGCAGACAGAAGAGAGAAAGGGATACACAGAGAATATGCAAGGTTATGTGGTAAAAATTTGAATGTTTGTTGGCTCACAGGTTTCAGGTTTGGGTCTGGACTTCAGAAATTCATCCTGTCCAACCTCCTGCTCAAAGCAGAGCCAACTATGAGGTTAGACCATTCTTTCATATTCTTTTTTTGCCCAGTGAAAAATTTATATACATGCAGTGACTGAGCAGACTTCGGACTTCTGCTTCACTGCACTAACAGATATTTTTAAAGCCCTTTTTTGAAACTATGCTAGTTAACCTAAAGATGAAAACCACCTCATTTGGACTGTGCTGCTGTTTCCCCAATCACATACTTGGGGTCAAAGGCTTCCACGAAGGGACAAGACACAGAGGATTTACAAATCTGCATCTAATCCATAACATAGTATATGACCAACTGATTCAAAATAAAGAGATTCAGGGACTAGTCAGAGATCAAATATGCAACTAGCCCTTAGAACAGTGATAACAGCATACAGTAATTTGACAATGTTGTATCCAGCCTACAGAAACTCCTTGTCTTTTGGATGAAGCATGAGACATCCATTAAGATAATAACTGGGCATTCCACACTTCTGGTAAAACTGAACAGAATCTATATCTTTTATTGAAAATGGCATTCCAGTTAACAGTTCAGGAGGCTCTAAACTTGCCTTTCATTCAACATGATTTTAATACAAACCTGCAGGCAATTGTATATCTTACAGAGACAGTACATTCTGACATCATCAAGGACACTCCTGAGTTATACAAAAGACTTTCAAAATAATAATCTTTATGTATATATGTATGTATGCAAACAAAAAAAAATAGCAGAAAGATAAATAATTTTCCAAACTTACATATATTTCTCCTCAACGTGAGGCATTCATCATATATTCGCTAATGAGTATAGTAAGTGGCAACCAAGGAAACAGATCCGCACTAAATCCTTTGGTGGAGTTGGTACATTCTACACATTATTTCCACACGTTATTCTGGTGCCCTGAATTATAACTTATTTCTTTAAAATCAAGCATTTGAACATTCATCTTTAGCCTAAAAAACTAATCCCCAAACAACAAAAATACCACCTCAAAATAATCAATAAAACTCTGACTGCCCTTGGGGAAACGAGCTTCTTACACAGATCATATTCTCAAAATACAGTATCACAAACGAATTTTATACTGAGGCAAATTCAGTTTGTACTTGGTTCACAGAAGAAGCATAACCTATGCACTTGCCACTTGAAAGAATATTCATTGTTCAAGACCACTTAGGGCCACAATGGCTTTAAACACAAAAACAATTTCAAGTTAAAAATATTAGTTTCCAATAAGAGTAAGTCAGCACAAATGGCAAATAGGAATCCCAAGCAAACCACACACTTGGTTTTGGTTAGGACTCATCTCTTCTTGCACTGTACTGAAAAACTCAGCTAAACTAGCTAATCCTATCTTAATACAGTTGCAAAAAAGAAATGCAAAACACTATTGTAGAAGGCAAATAGATTTTAGTTGAAGAACAACTTCAAAAAACATTTGTTAAGCCAGCTAAAAACAAACACTTTCATACTACAAAACTTAAATCCAGAGGTTAATCAAAACAGGTCAGTTGAGAAAAGTGATGTGTCAATAATCTACACTCAAATCAGAAGTCAATCTATGGAATTTGTAAGGATTACACAATAAAAAACCCCAACACTTTATTCTTTTATTAAGCAACCAGAGCACACACATGTAACCAAGCCCAAAAAAGTAACATCAATGTAGAAGTTAGCAATGTAGAGGAAATTTCAAGACAGACAAACTTCTTGTAAATACGCTCTCAAAACATGAGACATAAGCAACACTCCACAATCCATATCATACAGAATCACAGAATGATAGGGGTTAGAAGGGACCTCTGGAGATCATCTAGTCCAAACCCTCCGTCAGAGGAGGTTCACCTGGAGCAGGCTGCACAGGAACCCATCCAGGCGGGTTTGGAATGTCTCCAGAGATGGAGACAGTGCTCTGCCACTCTCAAAGGAAAGGAGTTCATATGAGCACTAAAGTCTATGTAGCACCAAGAACTTTAGGCTCCTAAAATGAGGTTTCATTAACAGAACAGAATCATTAGTTGACTGCCGATTTGCCCTTTTTCAGCCTTAAACTTTGTATTTTTCATTTGGTCCAGTGACTTTACTTTGTGGTTTACAATATACTTAAGTTCCCGATTTATCTCAACAGATTCAAAAACTTAAGGAAAAAGGCCACTTGCCAGTCACAAAAAAAGTTTTGTGATTAGAAAACACACTGCTGAATCACAAAATAAATTTATTTCTATGTGCTACTCATAAGAAAGTTGGACCACTCTCCCTGCTTTCACAGGTAACACGAAGTGTGACCTTACAGCTAAGAAAGGGCATGATGTTTCAGTCAAAACAGCTGTAAGATTAAATACAACATAACCAGTAATCTTTGGGTTGAAGGGTTTTCTCTATCCCGATGAGTGCAAACTGATTAGGCCAAGATATTTCTGAACTTCTGAGTTGCCAAGATGTTATCAGCTCATAAACCAGAAATTCCTATGAATTCTACCCTCTTGGCTATGAAGAATTTATTCTGTACTAAACGGATGCAGATTTATCCAATTAGGAATCCTGAGTTTAGGTCCATCAATCAAAATTATGTGTCTGGTAACAATTAAGAAAAAAAGAAGAGAGTTGAAAAGAGGATCCCACTGCTGCTCCATATTTCTGTATGCATTTCCAAGATTTTTGCTTGGTCTTAAAGATAGTCAGAGATAACTTCTACATCCCTGAAGTACTGTAAATCTAGACTTTCTTAACAGTTCAATCTTAGTTAGGCAAGCAACTCTGTGACCACAAACAATCAAAAGAATCACAACTGGAGAGACTACAGGTCCAGTGAAGGAAGAATCCTAAATAGTCATGATAGTTATGCAAGAAAAAGCATGAAGGAGCTACCATTCCCCCCAAAAAACACCAATACACATAAGCACTGTAGAAAGGAACGGTTTAGTAAGTCCCTCACAGACAGTATTAGCCAGTTATATCTTACTCATTTCTTACAATGAAGCCAGAAACAATACTTGAAACAAATTTTCCATAAATGCTTAAAAAGCTTGTATTTCAAAAAGGAAAAGTCTTGCATTTCACTTGCACATTGCAGCTGACTCAAAACATTACAGCAGGCTTTGTTACCTTGGGAAAAGGGACAATTCTTAGATTAAAAGTGATTATTAGTGTTACTTTAATTTTCAAAGTTATAAAATCTGATCTAGAAGTTGAGACCAGTAAACTCTCCTTACCTTAGGGATCCCAACTGATGTACAAGGAAGAAACGAATGTTCACACTGCTCAAGGTATTTTTCCGAGTTGCTTTTTCCAAATAAAAGAGTAACCACAAACCCCCTAAAATAGAAAAAGAAAGACCGGCTAGAACAAGTCATCTTTTCGCCCCTGCTCCAGAAAATATTTTACAAGTTATAAAAATGACAATATATGAAAGTTCTCACTGTTTACTCTCGTGGTACAGTACTCTTTCAGAGTGTAGCATGCTGCTCAAAATAACTGAAATAATACCAAGTATGAAATTTCACAGTCTTGTGTCATCAGTCTTGATATACTGTTATCACACAGTAGATCTATATAGCACAGCCTACACCTCACAGCCCTGCTGCATGAGATGAACCTATGTCAGCGTGTTATCTATGACCACAAGTATCAGTACACAGAAAGAGAGGACGTACATAAGCTGCTCTGGTTGTATTTATATATATTGATTCTTTTACTTCAATGCTATGAAGAAATAGACACATTTAGACCATTGCATTGTGGCATAAGACACAAAAACACACACCATGAAGAAACTGATGTGTAGTAAGTGTAGTAAGCAACTACTGATTGTATATGTTTAAACAAGAAGTAAGAAAATTTTCAACTGTGAGTTTCTTTTAGGCTGCAAAAGAAAAAAAAAGAAAACAAACAAAACACCCCAAAACAAAAAAACCACAACCACACACACACACAAAAACCCAAACCAGTAGTCCTGCCAGGCTGCATAAGAAGAGAGTCAAGAAAAAAAGTCAACACTAGGTGTTATATTTTTGGGGTGTTGTTGAGTTTTTTGGGGTCTTTGTTTTGTTTTGGTTTGGTTTTTTTGTTACTTTGTTTTTAATTAATTCAGCACGTAAAATCTAAATAAACATACTCCTGGACCATTTAGAATGTTAGATCAGAAATTAGTTATCTTCTTCCCTCACAATTCTAAAATGATATTTAAATTATGAGTTATAGTTAAGCAGGACAGGAGTTAATTTTATTATTGTTGTCTTTATGATATAATGAGGACATAAGGGAGAAAGCAACCATTACAAAGAGTTCAACCCTGCCAAAACATCAGTAATTTACTTACAGCTTATGACACTAGGGCACAAAAACACATAAAGCTGGTTTTACTAAGAAATAAATGAAAACCTGGAGGCTGTGCCAATTATAGCATAACCAAAGTATGCAGTCTTTGAAAAGTCAAGCATAAAAAAAAATAAATGAGAATACGAAGTTCTTGCTGCTCAGACTAGCCTTGGAATGGCTAAACACGCATAGCTTTTAACACAAATTTCAAAGCATTCAGTGTAAAGGCCAGGTGACCAACATTTGTGACCACAGGAATTCACAAAGTTATTGCAGGCCTGAAACATGCTCAAATAATGCATTCTGCTCATACAGATTGCCGTTGACATATGATATCCTTACTTACATGATCAGAATAAAATTCCTAACCAAGGTAAAATACGCCATTTGAAGGTTTTAATTCCCGAACTATGACCCTTTCTTTTTAAGCACTCTAGAGACTCAGTAATTCAAAACCAGGGAGGTGGTTATTATCAGTAACAAGATAATGCGTAAGAAAATTTCACTTGATACTCTGATTCTCTTATAGTCATCTGTCTGCCAAACACGTGTACTTTCTACATCTGAGGACAAAAAATAAAACCAGGTCTAACTGCTCTTCTGCTCCAGATATTTCTAGACAGCTTTAAAATCATAATACCAATGGTGCCAGTAGCACCATAATTCAGTTCAAGGACAAAAACTTGCTTAGAAAAATCTCAATATTAGTGTCACTATGTCTAAAAGTTAACTAATGTTTTGGTTTGGGGAAGGGGTATTTTGTTGGGGTATTTTATTTATTACAAAGTTCAAGTTTTCTTTTATATTTTCTAACACTTCTCTATTAGAAACCTCAGTCGTCTTTTAAAGAAAACAGCATACTCAAAATGCCATTTTACTGGACAAAAATTAGTTTTAACTTCACGTACGTATGAGCAACCTGGAAGGATAATGTGTAAGGAGGAGAGAGAACCTTCTCTTTTATTCAAAAGTATTGAAGCCTTGGAAATAACTAGCTATGTATTATATATCTGTTTTCTCTCAAATGATATGACATTTCTAAAGTTAACAATTTATTAAAAAAAAAATCATAGATTCATAAAAAATTTAGGTTGGAAATGACCTTAAAGATGATCTAGTTCCAGCCCCCCTGCCATGGACAGGGACACCTCCCACTAGACCAGGTTGTTCAAAGCCCCATCCAGCCTGGCCTTGAACACTTCAAAGGATGGGGCATCCACAATTTCTCTGGGCAACCTGTGCCAGTGCCTCACCACCCACAGGATAAGGAATTTTTTCCTAATATCTTATCTAAGTCTACACTCTTTCAGTTTAAAACTGTTACCTCTCATCGCTACACTCCCTGATAAAGGCTCCCTCCCCATCTTCCTGTAGGCCCCCTTTAGGTACTGGAATGCTGCTCTAAGGCTCCCCGGAGCTTTCTCTTCTCCAGGCTGAACAGCCCCAACTCTCTCAGCCTGTCTTCACAGGAGAGGTGCTCCAGCCCTCTGATCATTTCGTGGCCCTCCTCTGGACTTGCTCCAATAGGTCGATGTTCTTCTTATAGTGAGGGCCCCAGAGCTAGACGCAGTAGTAATGTGCTACGAAAATAATTTAAGTATATGCTCATTTTCTTAGGAATCTCTAAGTATTTTCATTTTTAAGCTAGAAATGTTAAGAGCTTCTGCCTCTACAGCAGATATTAATACATTTTATTCCCTAATTTAAAATCTTGTGCACATTTGAGAGGTATACATAGCCTGACCATTCAGTGCAAATGCTCCTCTAACTCAGAATATTCAATGCAGTAAATGAGAAATCACTTTAGTCTTTTCTCTGTCTGAATAGAGCATAAAAAGGGAAAAGATGGTATTTTATTTAAATTTTTGTTGCTAAGTTTTTTCAAAGATTATTCGGAAACCAGCTTTTTACAGGGAGAGATTAACAGAAAAAAAAAGAGTGATAGAAAGAAAAATAAAGTCTACAGATTTATCTTTTTCACCCTCAAGTCTAAAAAGTCAACAGCCCCAGCTGAATGCTTTGTGAAAGTCAAAAAAACAGCTTCAGAACCATTCCTGATTTTGTTAGCACTTAGGATCATCAGTGTAGGAAGCCAGTCACATATATAGGGATGTGATTAAGTAGCAATAATTATGTTTTTTGACAACAGAGCAAATTCCTTTAAATGGCAAAGCAATTCATGGTCCAAGAAATTTCAATTCTTGCAACATCATAAGCATAAGGCTGTTGGCAGAGCCACAATTCACATTTTTATTTTACTTTCTTAGAATTGAAAGGGGGAAGGAGAGAAAGTAAGGTAAGAAACATACATGGTACAAAGGAAAGGCAGACAGTGAGACAGGCCCAGCACTCAAGTTAAAGGTTTTGCACCAATACTTGAAGCAAGAAATATTTAATGAAGATTAACACTTTCTCTTGGCTACACAGGTTAAAGAAACAGTATCTATCTTTTGCCTCCTGCTTTTGGTGGAAAGAGCTCAGTTCCCTAAGCGATGAGCCACCAGATCCCGAATTGAAGAGGGATGTACAACAAAACAAAGCAACCTAACATTTTATAAATCAGTCTTGAAACAAAACACAATTAAACAAAGACTACTTTTGATTTAAAGCTTTTATTAATACACACAAATAGTTTCAGTATCCTTCCATGGACACAACATTACACTTACTACAAGCTATCTGTGCAAGAGGAAACTCACAATTACGAGCAAATCAAAAAGAAATCATTAGATAGCACGTAACAGAAGTGAAATTGTATAAACAGATTAATTATATTGATTCAGCTATGGCATCAACATTGTTTTCCTTCACACCTCACTGGCCTACACTTTACTAGGGATGCAGCCAGCTATGAGTCAACATTTTCTTTTGTAGAACTGTTAAATGAGACAGAAGTGAACTCTCAGCTACTGGAAGTCAGAAACTATTGATGCAGGCCACTGTTTTTTGAGCAAGTATAAAAAGTTAGAAAACTGCATGCCAAACTTGATGAGAACTCCAGGTTTCAACATAAAATTCTACCATAAAAATCCATGTCCAAAGTTGTTATTTTGCTCCAGATAAGGGTACAGTAAGTATTAAGGAAACTACTATATCACAAACCAAATTTAATTTTTTTCTTAATTTATATAAACAATGTTATGATATATAATTGCTAATCTAAAGTGAAGTAGTTATTTCATAACATTAACTTCTGTTTCTATGAGAAAAAGGACCACGTATTTTGCGTGACTTCACAGAAATAAATTCAAAAACAAAAAGCAGGCAAGAATCATTTATACATAAATCTATTTGACCTGGTTAGTACTCACAGATCTCTATGCTGAATGTTAAAATTAAAGTAGGTGTGTCACTGAAGAAGATTAACAGTGTAAAAAGGGCCAGGTCACAGCCTTAGCCAAGAACGTGTGTATGTTAAAATAATGAAGTAATGATAGTCTACCCGAAGGGATGAGACTTCATATCTATCTACCTAAGTAAACACCTAATAGGAAGATGGGATACAAATTCTGCTTGAACAGACACACCAGCACAAGATTAATTTATTCTTAAAATGATCAATGTTCACTGACTAGCTACTAAAGTGAACCAAAGCAGCGAAAGAATCACAGTAAAGACATACCAGAGCTGACTTGAACACGAGCAAGCTCGGGCACTAGAGGCAGCCTCACAGTGGCAAACTGTAGCTGACCTCAGATGTGCCCCATGAGAGACTGCTTTGACTGATAGCTTTGAAAAGCTAAGCAACTGAAACTAAGAAAGAGGGAAAGACAAGCTTCTAAGAAACTATATCTCACATTATTTGTCATACTGCAAATACTAAAGAAGTGTTAATACAAAACAGTAAATGGCGAACTTTTTGCCTTTTGCCCTAAATAACAGCTAGCAAAATATGTCATTTATACATGTATCGAGACTTAACACAACAAAAGCACTTACTTAAAAGTTAGTTTTACTTCATCTAAATCCTTGCTCTAATAGACTGACTATTCTGATTCCTCAGAGATGGAATTCCAAGTTTAATACAGCTGAAGCCCAAGCATAGCAGCTTTAATTCTAGCCACTGAACTCTAGTTACTTTTTTTTTTTTTAAGGAGACTTGCAGGAATATACATACATTCTGTACTGTATCCACTAAGAAGGTAAAAATGGTGTTTCAAAGGAAGGGAAAAAAAGTAAACAACATTAAAGATAGACAAACCATCCCATTATAAGTCAAGCAGGTCTTGAAGAGTCTAGGAATGCTACTGTCCTGCAGGTTAGTTATGAGTGAGAGGAAGGAGGAATATCCCACTAATACATTTACACTTGGCATTAAAAATAAAAGTTGTAATGGTTACAAGGCAGACATTATAATATACAGTGTAATAATGGTGCTAAAGGCTATAAAAAACATCATCTGTTTGCTCCCTTCCTGTCTATAAAGCATGAAATGCATACAGCCGTTGAACTGATCTACTTGTTCAAGATGGAGCATCATTTCCACACACCTCATGAAGGAAGTATCTTAGGCAGGGAAATGAGATAGTAATAAAGGGGACACAATTACTTATAAAGTACCTGGGAAAAGAACTTACATAGTAATAGAAAGTATGAACTGCAGTTAACATTGGTTTTGTGTGAGTATTCGTCCTCCAACACCTGTTATAAATAGCTACTTTTTGGTTTTTTAGTATCAGAAATCTTTTTCTTTTGACTGGGCAAGAGTAGTATAAGCACTATTCAACACCCCAAAAAAAAGCTTACTTTTGATAAAGCTGAGATTCCAAGAAAAAAACCAAACCTGGGCTCATAAAGAGCTGCTCAAATGTGGAAGTGTTCACTACACAGAAGTTACTTCAGACTTTCAGAGCAAACTATTTGCTAATACACACATTAAAATTTTACTTTCATAGTAAATTATACAAAACAAAGTAGTATACTTACCCACCCACAAAGCAGAGGATATAAAATGCAAAGTAAAATATAGCGAAGGGTCCGAAAGTTACTAGAAAAAGCACAACGCCAAGACTTCCCCATCCCCATATGGAAAGACTGGTCTGTAAACAAGAACACATAGAAAAGGAATAATTAATATGACAGTCATACAACTAAGTCTCCAAAGCAGTATTTGTAGTTTCTACAAAGCTTGGTATATTTTAACTAGATAAGAAATAAGCTTTGCTTGACGAAATGAAAGTTATCTTCATTTTTAAAAAGCACATTGATATCAAGTTATATTGCAGGCTGGCAGTCCAGTTTAACTAGTCCTAGAGCATTTTTCTTTCAAATATTCTTAGTCATCTCTCACTTCAAAACTATAACCCTTCAAAGTATCATTTTTCTCCTCTATTTTTCTCAAAAGAGAGAGATCACAGACGAGCATTTTCTCCCTGCAGACATTATCAGGTTCCTAGAAGAGACCTGGCTTAGCAGGCAGGACGGATGCTTCAGCAGCGGCGGAAGACAGGGGTTGTTTGGGAAGCCCATGGTGCAGCTCCCGTCAGCCACAAGAGCATCACAGGTGGGGCTAGTGGGCTCACTTAACGCAGCAGGCAGAACTTCACCAGGAGGACGAAAAAAGCAGCAAGATTCAGTTTATTATGCCAATATAAGCTACAGTATAAATGCATTCATATACATAGACATACACACTTGATCTAGCTGTCTAGATACACGTGTGTTTATGTATGTAGATATATATATGCAGGATGATCTAAAAAACTAGGTAGTGAAAACCTATCTGAACTGAGCTACAATAGTTTTGGACCTTCTCAATACTGCAATGCAGACAACAAAGATTACATAAATTTAATTCAATCTAGTCTCTAGTTCAATATGGAAAGTATGTTTCAGCCAAGTCCCAAGAGTGTGAAACCGATGATGACAAGTATTTATAGGCCACCAAAACTGTTCCAGCTCTAAGGTTCTCAACTTTTCTTTTTTTGTTGTCTAATTTACACCTTTCCTGCCAGTGATCAAATGACACCCTGATTGGAACTCAGACAACTGCTATGTCAACAAGTAACACTAAGAAAGTATTTAAATAAACCCGTCTTGCAGTTTGACATTCAGAAAACAAGCAGAGATGGAACACCGTATTTGCAAAGAGCCCTTTTTTAGCTTTTAACATGGAGGACCGGGGAAACTTGCTTACAGCTCTCATTTCTCTACAAGGACTACTTAGATTTCATCTTTCCATCTTAGGCATGGGATCCAGAAAAATCAACTTCCTGGCAAAGAAGCTTTTTTTTGGCAAAAAATCCTATAAAACATGAAAAATAATATAAAACAAGGCTCCTACAGAAAGCAGCTTCAGTTCTTTTCTGAGAGCAAGACATCAGACTGCCCAAAAGCAAAAATCGTAACTCTAAGGAGAGACTGTTTCATAGATGTAAATTGTAATCATCAGAATCATTTAATTCTTCCTAATTTATTATAAGTTTAATGGAACGTTGAAATGAAATTCTATTTTCTTCCTCGTTAAAGTTTCATAGCAAGAGATGGAGAAGCTATACTGGCTTTTTTCACGGTGCTTGAGGCTGGAAAAAATTACGCTCTTCTACATATTTATATGTTCAATTAAAGTGCTGCAATTCAAAAACTGGATTGCAAGTGATTAAATTCTCTTTGAGCTGAAAAAGTGTTTTATTAGATGATATTAACCATCCAATCCACACAGCTAAAATGCTGAAGATCAGTGCCACAATAAATAAATAAAGAAAAACATCTTGTCCACAGCTGAGTGTGATTTTGTTGACTCATAATAAGTAAATACAGTAGATAAACTGCCTGGGGGGTGAGGAGGAAAGAGGAGGAGAGGGACACCAATCAAAAAAAAACTTGCAAATACAACAATTAACTAAAAAAAGACATAAGCTGTCATTATATATTGACATTTCAATACACAAAGAAGATTCCTCGTACTCATACCCTCAGAAATACAGTTTGTCACTTCTGCAGGGCACTACAAGCAACAGGAGGATACGTATGCAGAAGATAACATTTAATCGTGGGGGGGTTCTGTCAAAAAAAAACGGTATGCTTAATGGCATTATTCAAAAAAGTTTAAGTTCTAAATATGGGATAAGCACTCTAAATGACTTAACAAAACTTAATTAAACTAGATAGCAGGATGCGTATTCAGAGTTGGATGAATGCATAATTAACAAAGAAAGTTCTAACTCCAATAGACAGAACAGTGACCTTTTGTCCTACGCTCTAGTTTTGCTATTTAGCATATGGCTACAGAGATTCAAATCTCATTTGGTATTTTAATAGGATTTCTTAAAACTCACACAACTTGGTACGCTGCAGTAAGTACAGCAGATACTGGCCCAATTCTTGTACACTTTAGATGGGTGGTTTATAATCTTACGGATTTTGAGACATTCAAAGGGATCTAATCATCAGCATGGTTCCCTTTAGGCTGACTGTAAATAAAATTTCCCAGAACTTCACACTTCTTAAAAGCACTTCAGCAGTACGACACCCAGACAAAACTGAAAACCATGTCAAAAATCAACTGTTAAAAAGAAAAAAAAAAGTCCAACTGTTACACAAATGTAAGACTATGCAGCTGGTCAGTACTGTGGAACTAGCTCAGGTTCAATTCAAACCTCACTACTTACAACTTACAAAGCAGTTTTACTTTTTTTCTTTTTTATTTTTAGAATAGTCACAGATTTACTGAAGCTCTTCCTGGCCTTACTAAAGTTAACTGCAGGGTGAATGCTCTTGACAGAGAGCCCAAGCCAGTCTTCTGAAGAGATGGTATAATGCTGGCATTTAAGTCGCAGCTACCCAGACCCTTTAAAAGAAGCTGACGTGCCCTATGCTGGGAGGGCAAGCTTCCAAACGGAACTGCCATAGTACCATTTACTGAATTTCAAGTAACTAGGGACAGTTAACCTAAATGCTAAAAAAGGAATATAGGGATAATCCTGTGATAGGCATGTATGGGTATATACTGTATGCACACACACATTTATGAAAGATCGTTACTCTAGATCAACCACCATTCCTATCTCATCAGTTCTGGCCACTTTTGCTTACCATCACTACAGACGCCATACGCTATTCTCACCATCACCACTTCTTATCATTCATGTCCGAAGTTGTACAGAGAGTTGTGCAGTGTACTATTAAGGTCATATACGTAAGGGGATAACGTAGCATCATATTCACACACAATTATTTTCCTCCCATTGTATGGAAATCCAAGATTAACTGCAACTGCAGTAAAGGGCTGCCTGTAAGCCCAAACAGTGCACTGAAGAGACACACCGAAGTGAATATTCACATGAACTTGATTCAACTCTTACAGATAACAAGACTATCACCTCTCAATGACACTTGCTTTTTTTCCCTCCCTTCTTTTTTTGACTAGGACTTTGTCCATTTTTCCCACTGAATGTTTCTTTCACAGTATAAAGCCAACTACTAGAAGTACTACAAAAAGAACTTCCTTTCTTATATACATCTTCTTTTCCTTTCTTTGTCTTCTGCTTTCTAATTAATGCAACATTTTGATGATCCCTGTTGCACACTGTTATGGGTAACAATACTGAGCTAAGACTGACTATGGACCTTAACATGACCGTTCACACGGGCGCTTATGTAAATCCACAAGATTCACTGCCTAAAAATTGTGTACTAAGGCCATACAGACAGTCTCAAATCAAAAGTTTCAGAGAAGAAAAATCCCACTGTCATTTAGTATGCATGCAGTTACGCATAATATAGTTTACTAGCTATGAATTATCTAGAGTATTTTGCAGACAAATCAATGGGAATGTGGCAAGGATTTAATGTACCAACCACAACAGCAATGATTTACTCCAGTAACAAAAACAACTATGTCTTACTATAAAGTAGCTTCAGCAGGTTTCTTTTTTGCTTAATTTAGCTGACTGGCTTTCAGAGCTTTGCCTCTATCCCATCTTCAAGCAAAATCCTCAGCCTTGATACAGCTTTCACTAAAACGATTCACCCAGGTAAGTATAGGTTTGTTGTTTGGATTTAAACCAGTGCTGTCAATTCTAGCTTGCAACTGGCAGTAAGGGATGTGTCTTTTTCCTATTCAGTGCAAAAACACAGCTACTCCAGAAGTCCGGCCGACAGGTAATCCTTTCCTTCCTATTGTCCCCTTTGCCACCAAGCAGCAGACACACACGTGCCCTCTCACAAGGCTCTGGATGCCACCGTCCTCCTACTGTGGGCAGGAACTCCTGTTCCAGGCAGGCTGCTCTCTCCACCATTCCCCCACATGCTCAGAGTCATTTTGGTGTCAAGTCTGGAGAAGACAGGGCAGGAGGGGAAACAAGGAACATTCCTACAGGAAGGCTGGGCTCTAGAGCATCCACTTCTCAGTCTTCAGCAGCGTAGTACTTAAATCTTACAGCTCTAGCATTCAAAGGGCCCATACCACTTCTGATGGTTGCCATTTGTGATTATTTTCAAATTTAACAGTTACAAAAGAATAATTTGAACTTTGAAAGAACAGTGTCATTTAGAAAACAAAACCATGCTTGTTTGCCCACAATTCTTCTACTGTGTATATCTGGTTACACTTGTCCATTAATATTTTAAAAGTGACAGCAGCTGACCTGTCTCTAACTAGAGAGTGATAAGCAAACTGTTCTTTCCCATTTGGGTAGTTTAAACTAATTTCTTTTTTAAACATGATGTTTTGCCAAATGTATTTAATGCCACCTCAGGGCTCACATTAAAAAAAGTTGTCAAGGATTGCATGTACAGGAGATGTCAAGTTTAATTTTGTTAATTCTACACATGTGCCTTTTAATTTGACTTCCATTTTGAGTGTAAATGGGATGTGTTAATGTAGAAACCTTTCTATAATTAAGGTGAGTGTCATTTTTGTCAAGTGATTAAAAACATTATTTTAGGATTCAAATTACTGTCTCTTCACTAGCATGACAAGTAAAACTGGAAAGCTGTATCAACTGGAGTGCCAATTTCATCTGCAGTGAAATTGTTATGTTACATTACTAGGAGAAATATTTAACAATTGTGAAACAAACCATTAACATCTTTGTAGTCACATTCTCCTATCTGCTGTAGTTACCACAATCAAGTGAAAGACACGTCAAGCGGGGTTTCGAAAAGAGTTCTATATGTCCTCATTTCCTAACATCATTGAAGGTCTCCTTTTAACCTCTTCCTTATCTTTTTGCCGCTTTTCTTTCCCTAGCCCAAACAGGCAATGCAAAGGAGCACCCTAAGCTCCATTCCTACTTCAGACTACATTAAAATAATTGTAGTCAATCTAAATAAATTACTTCAGTACTCACAAGAGAACTTTGGGGATTTTTTTTTTTAAAGGAATTTTATACAGTCTATTTTGGTGTTATTATTTTAGAGTTTAGATTTTTTTTCCCCCAAAGCAAGCCTAAATATTGAAGTGTATAAATACATACTAATCATCTTTTAAATTTAAAAAAAAAATTACACAATTAATATCAAGTTTTAAGAAGTCAGGCCAACGAAGTTTCTGCTGGCTAAGTGAGGTATTTCTGCTGATCCCTCCTGGTTTCAGGGGCTGGAAACTCTCCTCCCCTCTGCCAAGCAAGCGTCTGGCTATCCCGGCTCCCCTCCTCCTCCTCAGCTCAATGCACACTTTGTACGTCACATGGCTTAATTGGTTAACAGTTGGATTAATTCAAGGGCAATCATGTCTAACTGTATTTAATGTAGATTTTTCTGCTGCTTCTCACACTGCACAAGAGAGAAAAGCTTTGGGGATCGTTTTCCCCTACGCTCCCCCCCAGTTATACAAGGTTATAACAAAGCTATAATGGACAGGTAATAACTTTTCATTTCTATTCTAAAACCACAATTACTGCACTGTGTCGACAATTCATGAATCAAACCATGAATTCATTTTTAAGAGTGCAAAGCTTTAAATGAAAATACATGCCAACGTTTTCTTAAAGTACATAACATTAAAGTACCATATGTGACTAAAAAGTTTAAAAGCTATTGTGTGCATGCCACTTCAATCCCAGTATTTATCCAGAGAGCAAAAAATTCCACTGCTAAAGTAAAACCTGCCTGCTTGCTATAGTCAGAATATTACTATTAAAATAAAAATAGAAAAATTATGTTCCATATTTTGATACGATTGATTTGTGGAATAGAAGTGACTAAGAAAAATAACAGTCTTCTGATTAACACTGATAACTGTTCTATTAGAAGCAGTAAATATTTTCAAAACCAAACTTTGTTTTCAAGTGAAAAAAAACAGAGTAAAATTCAACCTGGATTCAAGATTCCCCCTCCCCCCAGCTCTGCCAGCATTGCTGATCACAACATTAAATCAGGAAGTGGATTTTTTAATTTTAAACCAATCTTTATTTTATTAACATTTATTTTCAGCACTAACAGCTATTTTATTACGCAGCAGAACTATCAGCAAGGGACAGAAAGCCTCATTTCATGTAACCCTATTTTGAAAGTGGAATACGTATTTATCTTACTAGGAAAAACAAGAGGCTACCGTCACTGACACACGCACTCTTTCTGATGACACGCTTGCACTAAAACCCACTCTGAATTGTATTCTAGTTTAAAAGGACATGGAGTTTTGGTCAAGTTTAAAAGAAGCACTTGAGCACCTTGGATAATAATGGAAAATAGAAGATGCAAGCCCACTTTCAGCAACTTTCTTAAATATAGAAGTGACATGGTTGTAACTCATTTTTAATATAATTTCAAAGGAAGTGATCCTCAATCCATATTGACTTTTATCTAAGATAGTTTAGCCACGTGGACAGAAAACAGACAAAAAGGATCAAAGCATTTTGGACTGCCTTAGGTGATCTGAACAGGGTCAGGATTATTGCTTGACAGGATCACCTAAGGCGATCCAAAATGAGAAAATAAAGTAATCCCTCTAACTTCAGCTTGAATTCAAGCCAATGAGATAATCTAGACTGTTCTATGTTCAGCCTCTGGATAAACAGATTACATCTATTTCAACTTTTGCTAGTGCAAAAGACTAACAAAGGGGAGAGAGGGGGAAGTCCCCAGAAGCCTTACCAAGTAAAAATAACCAAACCCCCAGTCTGTTCTCCTAAATGGCTAAAAATAATGAAATCACATGTTCTTTAGTCAAGAAACTGGTTTTGCATATTTCATTTGTGATTACCACTCAAGCAGCATTTTAAACTTTTTACTTTCTTGCATAAAACTGCAGCAAGGAGTTACTTAGAAATTCCTTTCACCAATGTTTTCTTTCTTTTGCTACTAAAGAAACCTGATCCCACTAAGTGAATTAAAGAATCATCAACTTTACTTCTAGAACAATTTCTACCACTTAAGACTCACAATACTTATCTTGACAGAAATACGTTAAATCTGTCTCCCTCCATAACCGTCAGGTCTAGCAGGCCATCTCTTTAAGTTCCATCTAACTAAAAACTCACAGGCATAGCTCAGGGCTACTGCAAAAACAGTCACACAAGATAGATTTTTAAAAAGATTTCATCATACCTTAACAACTATACCTTTTCTACCTTCAAAATGCATTTCTTTAGTTTTAAGCTCATGTTCCATGCTAGTGGTAGCTTCAACTGAGCATCCTGTCTGCCAAGCAATAAGCAGCTGCTTGTTCCTTGAACTCAAATCTCCACTACGCTGCCCAATTTATGCCATTATCTACATCAGCTCACACTGACTAAGAAAATACATATAAAGATTTTATTTATATACATATATATATATGTATGAAATAAAAAAATGGTCTGGGGACACAGCCTTCTGTTCAGAGGCAACCTATCTTGTCCATGATCTTTAAAGGGAGGAAAAAGTGCAAAAAGATGGCTTATAAGAGGTTTGATGAACAAGGATTACGTTTCTTAAAATAAATCCATTCTTTCTTCCATGGAGATACCACACCATTTCAAAGTTGTTGCTGTGTGCAAAGCAGTTTGCATAATCTCAAATTGACAGAATTAGCTAAAACAGAAAGCCGGGGGGGGGGGGGGGAGACACACCACAGTATTTACCTCAGGAAATCTCAAAAACTTCAAACAGTAAGAGCCTCACAAAAATATAAAGTGAACATGCTTAGTTTTTGCAAACAAAGAACTGTCAAAGATATGAAGGTATAAGATCAATTCCATAAAATTATGAACATTTTAGAACTGCACACTGCAGCAGCAGCTATTGTGTTTTTTCCCAACTTCTAACATGTGAAACAGCAGACAATAACTTCAAATTTTATACTGAAAAAGAATAAAACTTGTTTCCACCACTTGATGACTCACTTAGAAGCATCTATAACTAAGTATTTTCAAGCAAACTCCTTAAAACCAGTAGTTTCTTCTAAAAAGACTGATAAAACATACATTTCAATGATGTATCTGCAGAATGTGTGATTTTTTTACTGAGAACTTACTATATGTGTTTTTATATATTTCATATATACGTAACTACTATATATACACACACACAAAATCCAGCACTTAAGTTTAGTGTAGAAAGACTTAGTCATTAACTTCTGAATAATCTTTTAGTACCCTGGCTTCCTCAGGCTATAAAATTAGTCACCTGAGAGTTTTGTTTATTTCTTTAATCCACTGGCAATATTTTATCTGCTACTTGAAGCACAATTTTCAGAGTCCTCGGAACCACAACATCATCCCATCAACTTTAAGATTAAACTGCTTTGGATGCAGCACAGCATTTTACTCTGGTACGTACTTTTAAAATAATAAAACAGCATAATCCAGAAGTTCCCAAATAAGCAACACTCCTCATCTAGATGAAAAAGTTACTTTAAAAATATTAAGTTCGCAACATAACTTTAGAATATTTTTATCCAAGACTGTACTAAATATAAAGAGAGAGACTCTAATGGCCTTATTAGGTCAGGTTACAAGTGGAAGAAGCTAATTCACATTATCTATCGTAATTGCCAGAAGGAGTCCTCCAGTAACAGACACACTCAACAAGACTAAAAATTAATTTCCATGTTGTCCCTAGTGATCAAGGCTGTTGGCTCCAACTACAGTCAGTCATGTCACATATCTTTGTGAAGTTATTCTGGTAAATGAAATAACGTGGTTAGAAGATCCCCATCCCTCTCCACCCTTGAAAAAAGTAAGGTTTTTTCTTTATTAAAAAGGAGGTGAAAAAACAGTAACGCAGGGCTCAGAAAGAAAAACGGAATAGAGTTTTTCAGCTGTAATGTCAAATGGCACCTCGACTACAAGCAGCACTGCAACTGGTATTATGGACTCCGGAAAGCCAGAGCTCAACAGAAGCCAACATAAATGATTTCTCAAATGATATTGGCAATAGAAGAGGATCTGGAAGAAGGAAGGTCCAGGCCAGGAAGGAAAGAAAATTCACGCCAGTCAGCCTTACCTCAGTTCCTAAGAAAGCTGTGAGCAACCAAAATAGATTTACCAAGCGCAAATCATATCTGACCAAACCAACTGCTTTCTATGATGAGGTGACTGATTTTAAGGACAACAAAGGGGGGTTAGATGTTGCGTACCTTGCCTTTAGTAAGGCCTTTGATACAACGTTATCCAGTAGTCTTATCACAAAATTGGTGAGGTATGGGCTGAATAAGTAGAAAAGATAAGTGAAAAGTTGACTGTATTGCTGGATGCAGATATGACCAATGGTGCAAAGTTCAGCAGGCAGCCAGTAACTAGGTGGGGGAAGCTTCAAGGATCGATACAGGCACCAATGGTGTTTAATGTCTTCATTAACGACCTGGGTGATAGGACAGAATGTGCTCTCAGTAAGTTTGCACAGAATACCAAACCGGGGCGAGCACTCAATACACTGGAAGGTAGAGCTACGGTTCAGAAGGATGCTGACAGGCTAGTGAAACAGGTTGACAGGAACCTCATGAAGTTCAACAAAGACAAGTATAGGCTTGTATCTGGAATAGAATAACTCTGGGCCACAATACAGTCTGGGAACCAACACTCTGGGAAGCAGCTCTACAGAACTGGACCCAGGGGTCCTCGTGGGCAGTGAGATGAACACAAGTTGTCAGTGTGCCCTTGTAGCAAAGGCAGCCAACAGCATCCCACCCTGTATCAGCAGTGTCACCAGCAGGTCCAGCGAAGTGATCCTTCTTCTCTGTTTGGACATGTAAGACTACCCCTAGAGTCCTGTGCCCAGATTTGGTCTTTTCATTACAATAGAAATCCATCTGGAAACCATTGAACAGTATCCGATTCCATCACAAGGGTTTTTATGCCAAAACAAAATAAATCCATATACAGAAGCCACATACTGGCTACACTGGCCACTAAAGGAACAGTAGATTTATAATATTTATTGGTGCTCCCCATTAATATTCTGACCTCCATTACATGACTGGGAAGTAGCACAACTTTTAAAAGTATTACCCCCTCTCCTCTTTGCCCTGGTGCTCACCTCTACCTTCAAAACTAAACAAGAGCTGTAATCTCCCACACACCTACTACCAACGCAATAAAGGGCAACTACTGCCTAAGCACTGGAATCCGAAGAAACATTATATTCATAGAATTGTCTAGGTTGGAAGAGACCTTTCAGATCATCAAGTCCAACCACCAACCTAACACTGACAAAAACCGTCACAAAACCATATCACTAAGCACTATGTCTACCTGCCTCTTAAATACCTCCAGGGATGGTGACTCAAGCACTTCCCTGTTCCAATGTTTAATAACCCTTTCATTGATTTCTGTACTTTGAGTGGTTTTTCTGTTCTTCTAATTCCAAGACCCCAATCGGTGCCACTACCACGAATCTAGTTTCAATGCTTGCAATGATCACCCCTTCACTGTACCAGATTTCTCAAAAATTTACTGCTAGTTCCCCAACATTTTTTAACCTGCATCATAATTAACAAACTACAAAATTAAATGGATGTAAAAGTAAAGGAACCTCAAAGATCAGAGTATGCACCACAAAGAAGCAGTTTTCAGTAGCCAAATAACAAATGGATCCCAAGTTGCAAATACAGTGCATTTTCAAGAAGAAAGCTAAATCCACGGACAGAATACTAGCACCTTCTTCTAAAGATTGTTTCCTTCTTAAATTGAAACTTTCAGTTTCTGTAAGTGCTGTAAGTTTTCTCCAGCCACAAAATACAGAAACTCTGATACAACCACTATTTCACTACAAATTCCCAGTAGTATCTGAGAGTACATGTGAACTCCTACAAGGCCAGATTTCCTATGAAACATGCTTACTGGATGAAGACAAAATAACCGTGAAAACAGATGTTATACAAAATGACGAAAACCTTTACAAAGCTAGAGCAAGTCTCAAAACTTCCAGTTCCTTGCAACTGTTTTTCTGGACAGAATATCATCCAGATGCATAAAATAAAGCCAAAGAAAGAGATTAGTTCAGTGTCTCCAAATTATTCAGCAGTCCGCAAAGACCGTAACTTCTTTAATGAGCAGTTGATGCCTAACTCTTGGCAGAATGGACAGTGACAACAATAGAAGCAGCACTTTGATGCTGTGGCAAAAAAAAAGAAGCCTTTACTTAGGAGGGGGGAAAAATGTGCTTAAATATTTTTGCTTTTTTTCAGTGGGATAAATGTAATGGGAATATTAATAAAAACATTCCCAATCTTTCCCCTTCCTACGTTTAATACCCCCTTCCCCAATCCCTCCTTCAGTCCCTATTTCTTGTCTGCTTTTCACACTCACTTCCAAGAGATCTTTGGATCACCATCCCTTTTAGGAAAGCATGGTTACTCCGTGCATCTCTTTCATGGTCCTCTGTGCTCTTTTGCTTTTTCATGAATACTCTTACTGAGGAGACCATTCTGCCTGCTGCGTCCACAACCCCTAAGAAACTTCACAAGTTTTAGCCAAGTGATTTGCTACACAACGCTGCTGACGGGAGCTCAGAAGCAAACAAGTATCTGCACTTAGAGAGGAGCCTTCCACAATTTCTTCTAAGCCTCTGCTCCATAACCTCCACCCATCTGCCTTCTCTATGGATGTCAAGAGCCTGTTGATAATCCTACATGAACCTTTAAGCCTCAAGTAGTCTTCCTCTCCTTCCTCACAAAAAATCTGGGCCGAGAGTTACTGTGCCAACTACTTCCTGGACATCTGAGAATGACGATGAGAAGCTCAACACGAGCTGGCAACGTGCAATCACAGCCCAGAAAGTCAACCGCATCCTGGGCTCCATCAAAAGAAGCGTGGCCAACAGGTCGAGGGAGGTGATTCTGCCCCTCTTCTCCGCTCTTGTGAGACCCCACCTGGAGTACTGTGTCCAGCTCTTGGGCCCCCAACGTAAGGACAGCATGGAGCTCCTGCTGAAGTGGGTCCAGAGAGACACAAAGATGATCAGGGGGCTGGAGCACCTCCTATGAAGACAGGCCGAGAGAGTTGGGGTTGTTCAGCCTGGAGAAGAGAAGGCTCCAGGAAGACCTTACAGCAGCCTTCCAGTACCTAAAGGGGGCCTACAGGAAAGATGGGGAGGGACTCTTTACCAGGGAGTGTAGCGATAAGATGAAGGGTAATGGTTTTAAACTGAAAGAGGGTAGATTTAGATATTAGGAAAAATTTCTTTGCTTTGAGGGTGATGAGACACTGGAACAGGTTTCCCAGGGAAGTTGTGGATGCCTCATCCCTTTAAGTGTTCAAGGCCAGGTTGGATGGGGCTCTACACAACATGGTCTAGTGGGAGGTGTCCCTGCCCATAGCAGAGGAGTTGGAACTAAATGACCTTTAAAGGCCTTCCAACTCTAACTATTCTATGATCTCACAGATGCACATACTACCTCCTGCCCACTGCAACACTGAAGAGGGAAAGCAAGCATGAACACCTGCAAATAAAGCTTACATAGAGGGACAGTTCTATGAACTCGGTGGAACACTGAATTCTCAGACAACAGGGCACGGAATATTTCTAACAAATTTCAATTAATTTGGAGGGGGCGGGGGGAGGAAACCACAGAAATTGTGCATCAGTTTTTGCCACTAATACTTCAAGACTACAGACTGAAACTAATTATAGCTGAAACTAATTAAGTCATTTGAGTATCCAGCTCTCAGGGCAAAGTTCCAGAAGATACCTAAAAACCTCAATCATTGCCACTTGCTCAAGAACAAAAAAGAAAGCTAACTTTACTAGCTAACCTTACTGGTGTAACTTTTTCTGGAGGCACAGATGCATTCAGAAGTCACAGAAGGAATGATGACATTCCCTGTTTTCAAAAGGACAGGAATTATTTTGGATACTGATTCACTTTAGATCTAAACAGAAGGAAATGCAGGAAAGCACCATGCACTTCCCTCGCACCGGACCATGCAGCTGTCCACTTGGCAACTTCTCCTGTGTTCCCACCCTCATACCTCATGCAGTTGCCGCTCAGCTGCTAGACCCAATACAAGAAGTAGCGTCACACCAGTTGTGTCTGGTGGGAGGGAGAAAACCTCTCCAGTAGCAGCTCGAACCAGATCCAGTTAAGTCAAACATGAAACAATATTTGTAGTGTCTTAAATTCCTTTATGCATGAAGGATATCTAAAGAAAAATATATGGCCAACCCAGTGACAGCAGCAGGAAAGCAAAGATAAAGATATAAGGAAGAAAAGTAAAGAGGAAGGAAACATACAAGAGTAAAAAGTAATAAACAAAAGAAGAACCATACAGACAGCAAGGTCTGCATTCATAGACTAACTTAGGTATACTATTCCACACAGCAGCAACGCAGTTACTTTCATCATTGGAAAAACAGAAGAGTGCTTTGCATTATGCATCAAAACCTAGAGAACAGTTAAGGGCTAAATCTCTAGAAATCCAGAAAACAAAAATAAAAGAGTGCAAGTATAACATTGAGATTATTGAAACAGAAAAAGAATTTTAAATAGAAAACAAAAGAAAAGAGGTTATTGGTAAAATAAAGCACAATTAAATAGTAATGGACAACAGCAGACCATCATTAATTGAAATATTCAATAAAGGAAAATACCCATAAAGGAATGGAGGAGCTTAGAAACATTCATAGAAACACAAAGTTTGCCTTTGGTCTAACTATTGCTAACTCGTAATCTTCTCAAGAATTCTTTAAGAAGCTGTAGTAGGACAATTGCCAACTGAAAGACACAAGACTATTTAAAGTCCAGATCTTAAAACCAACCAAGAAATAAGTAAGGTTTATATAAAAGTTTTAGTCACACGTGCAAGTTGAACTAATGCAAGCATGAAGCACACAAGAGAGAATGCAGTACAGGGTGGTAAGATCATAAGGCAAGGCGCTGGTACTAAATGCTTATACACACACACAGTGAGGGTGAATCATGTTTAACACAACTATTACAGAGTACTAAATTTAGAATAAAATGTTGACTGTGAAAAGGAAAACTGTGGTAAGAGTGAAAATTTAAAATAAAGTCTTATTCTCCTAGCCTAGCATTATAAAGAAATATCATCTTATCAAAACAATTACAGTTATATTCACACAAAACAATTTGCTTTCCACAAGAATTTTAAAATAAGTAAAAAATGAACCATAATTCCCATTTCATTGTACACGCCATCAATTAAATCTGTAATTGAGACATGAAATCACAAGATTTAAAACCTCCACAGTACATGATTTTACTTTATAAAGCTAATGACATCTCAATTTGTTAGCATTGTGATCAGAACTATTAAGTGTATAAACTATGAAAAAAGTATTTTTGTTCCAAGTATGTTAAAAGAGGTTAGCTACCTCAATCAAACATAATTTCATTAAAAATTAAGATATCTATGAGTTTCAAATATGCCAAGATATAATGGGGAAAAAAAACCCCAACAGTCGGCATAGCCTTTTAGGAAAAAAATTTTTAAAAAAATTGCACACCAAAATACAGATGCAATTTCAAGCACAAATACTTCCTTCAGTGGGTAAGAAATACACATCATTATTACTGATCCTATTGTTTTCTAAACATCACAAAAATCATTACCGATGCTTCAGAAAAGACTGGCGATACAATTTTATGAAATACTGTAACATTTGGTAAAACTGAAAATAAACACAGTTTTGAGTTATTAAAAAAGATACAGAATGCAAAGGTTTTAAGTGAAGAGGTGCCAGGCCTCACTCAGAAGAAAGGGCACGAGACTTGGACACATCTCTCCTCAGTTAGAACAGGAGCACGGCAGTGAGCAAGGCTTCATCATGTCTCTCAGTCAAAGATAATTTCGATGATCAGCAGAACTTTAAAGCAATCACTCTTTCCACAGTCACACAGGTTGGATACTTATTCCCTAAAGCATGTACACCCCCGGATTTTTAACTCATCCGTGCAGTCTGGAATGCCAAATGCTGAATACAGGATGACTGGGAACATCAGGTAGATTCTTCCCCATTGTTTTTGGTACAGATTAGGAGCTACGAGAGAAAGTATCCCAAGTCTGAGGCACTGTGTCATCTTCACTTGGTTAGCTGTGGCGAGAATTTCATGGTGAATTTCTACAGAATTTTCTACTTGGCCTTGTCTGACAGCACAGACAGGAAGAGTGGGAACGCAGAGCATCCTACAGGATATGTCGCAATTCAAACTTCCTGCTCAAGCTCGTTCCTAACCTACACTGCATCAGAGGCACCAGCAAAAGGGCAGAGTACAGTTATTTCTTAGAATTGCAAAACTTTTCCCGAAGATATGTGATCTTAAAATAGCAAAATTTATGAAATAATAGCATTCTGACACAAATAGATTAGGTTAAAATAGAACCGGGATCACCTTGTTCCTCCCAGAAGCACGGGATTAAGGTAAGAGGAACAGACATAAAAAATAAAAATAAAAATTGCACTGTAAGAGAAGCACAGCTGCATTTAAGCAGCTAATACTCTTCAAAGGAAGCCCTCGAATTCATGAACATTCTTAGGAAAAAAATGTGTAAAGCTCATCTTCCTGCCCAAAACTCCAAGTGCAACGGGTTACTGAATTAAGCATTTTAGACATCCATGTTATAGAAAACAGGAACCTGTGAACTTTTAATTAGGCCGTATTACCCCCCAGTCGAATGAACACAGCGTTACTTCTCTCTGTGAAATAAAAAGCAGTTCTTGATATTTAATATTTCCGATTATCAAAAATTCTTCTAACCAAGTCAAGGCACAGAAAGGATATCATACAGGCCATCTGATGCAGGAAGGGACTTCATGGAAAGTAAGCAACCAGAGACGGGTTTCTTTCCTTCTCCTGCTGGCAACTGGTCGACTGACTAACTAGTGAGGTTCAAATCAAATTAGTCTTAACAAATCCCGTACTGACTGTCCAAGAAAATACGTAGAGCAGCAGGACTCAAGAAGGGCCACTGGTGAAATAGCTTCAAAATAAGCTACTGAACTAACCACTACGGTCAACCTCATGAGCAAAATAGTTAAAAATTTGTGGAGCTTTTCCAATGTTTGTAAAATGCCAATGTTAAAATAAAAGAATAAATTTGACTCCTGATGTTTTAACTGCAACACTGAGATCACATCCCCCTCCATAAAGAAAACAGAAAGCCAATTGACACTGTAACTTCTTCAGGAACCCATCTTCCCTGTCTGAGGATTGTACAGCTACTTCTGCTCAAGAGTAAGAATAAAATCTTTAACAAGTATTTCCAAACTCTGACAGGGTAGGAATTGAGCTTTCTTCCAAAATAAAGGGCAGTTATAAAGAGAGTCCCCTAGCTGAAGATACCTAGATCTACGCTTACTTATACTAAGTGCCTGTTTCACCTCATACATATCCTCACAATTACAGAGTCATCACTTTAAGGTGTAATACTATAGAAATTCTGTAAAGAAGGTTAGAGTGCTCTTGCTAAAGCATTTCAATCTGTTTACATTATAAGATAATGCCTCATTTTTAAATTCAGAAATCAGACATTCCTTATTGGGGTAGGGAAGGGGGAGAATAAGCAATTAAGTCCAAGATCACAATGCCTTGTACTTCTTGAAATTTCTCTCCCATGTAACTGCAAGTGCCAATTGCAACTGATTTTCTATTATTCTAGCCTTGGTACTCTCAGCCAAGCAATGGTGAAAAACGCTAATGGGACTTCAAAATATTAATTCTTTAAGCATTGCCATACAACACCAGTGGTTTCTTGTTTCTAATAATAGCAACTCTCCTAATGCTAGTTCAAATGCTTTGTCATCTTCGTAAGGGTGGGGAGAAAGGGACAAACATATTTAAAACAGAGATAATTCCCTAGAGTGCAACCAGACAGAGGAAATCAACATTTGGAACTCCTTCAGCTATCTAACCAGACGACCTACTACTGTTTTTATTGAACTAAGGAACTTTAGACTTTTCTTCTTCCATGCTGTTTTGGGAAATGGTCCAGACTGACATTTTAGAGTTGTTGCAGAACTCCGCATTCAGACCCAGCAGTTTAGGCACAACTGTACACTCTAAGAATAGTTGTGAGCATTTAGACACTAGCTTTTACTAATAGCCAGCAAAATATTTAAAACCAAATACTAGGAACACGATATCCATTCTTTGCAAAAGGTTAATTTTCCTAATTTTTCCATTCCTTGCATAATTTTAACTGACACCCCACAGAATATAGAGTCATTAAAAGAGCTGCCATAGCACCAATTAGGGACACAAAGCAGACCAGGGACAGCGTAGACTTCGTTTACAGAATATATTGAAGGAGAAAGAGGTTTTTTACCTCCCTAGGGCTTGCAACTGATCCTCCAGATAGATCTCATCCGTCAAAACACTGGCACCAAAGCAAAGCCCCAGCATACAAGTTCCACAAAAGGACAGAAAACTAATTTCTTCCCACACCCTGACTAATTGTCTACACACTTGAAGCTGTCTCTACCAGCAAAACATAGTTCAGTCACATGAAGCATCAAAGCAACCTTCCACAGCCATGTATCAAGCAACAGAAAAAATTAACAATGCTATAGTATATCAGGCAGTTAACTGTGTCCTGCATCTTTCAAAGCTGGACTAACATATACATTACAATGTGCTACTGTTTCAGAAAGACTAATTTATTATTATTATAAAGCAAGTTAAAACAAGCTGCTGAGTCAGCCTTTATTCTTAAAAACCAGGCTAATTTGCTTGGGTTTGCTCAAAACCAGTTCTCAATGGTTACCAGTTATCCAAGTTTAACAAAAGTTTGTCAAATGTCTCTCATTTAAAAAAAAAAAAAAAAAAGTAGGCTGCTTAATGCAAAGGAAATACAACATGTAGTTAGTGAATTATCTTGACCGGTTGCAATAACAAGAAATACCAACATGTCAGAGCTCATTTTGTATGGCACATTTTAATTGTGGACAAGGGAAAAAAAGTTTTCCTACTTTGTCAAATTTTAAAAGCCTTCTCAACTGTCACTAGTACTGCAACTCTTGTACTTTCGCTAAGTACTCTTGCTAAGCTGGGAATTAAGTTGTCAAAAATTTAGCTGCTGATAAATTGAGAAGGAAGGCCTCACTAAGCATCTCAAAGCAGTTTAATAAGCAACTGAGGGGAAAAAATGGAAAAAGAAATCTACTCACTTTAGAAAAAGTACCTTCTTTAGAAGCAACACAGGCCGCAGACGCCGCACAGGCCATCAATTTGAAAGACATTCTAAAACCTCTTGTAAACTAAGTCACATCAAAATCCTATTTAATGTTTGTTCCCATCAGAATTAAAGACGCTACTGACCAGCAAGAGACACAGTTGTAAAATACCAGCTGCCTCGCTGTCAGGGCACTACAGTTGCTACCACACAAGAGTCAAGAATGGTAAAGACAGTTGTCTGGAAACACAAGAGGTGGACATTGCAATTTGTGTCCATCATGACCTCACCAGATGAGAAAGTGCTGAAACAGTAAGTTGCGTGGAAACAGGCCATACTGAGTCTTGAAAAGCAAAGGAGGCATCTGATGAACAAGAAAAGGGGAACAAGTGAAAAGACACAGAAAGGCCAACCCAGCAGACTAGGGAAATGATCTGAATGCATGCAGGCAGTATGTATGCAGCATGGCTGCAGAAATAAGCGCCCACAAGTTCCAAAATTGGGGAACGGTGTTTGCTAAGTAGGTAAATAAGTATATGTGCTTGGCACCCAGCAACATGATTTCTGACACAACTAAAATAAGACGACCTGCAGTATGGGCCAAATAAAAAACATGTGGTATTTTTTCCTGAAAGGAAGTGCGATCTTCCCCTGAAATTACTGATTACAAGGTCCTAATCCTAACTGCACCCACACAATACTGGACTGAATCTGCTGGGGTCTGCATATATGGACACAGTCAAAGGATGTAGGAAACTGATCTTGAGAAACTGTAAATTATGTTTTCACTGTGTGATAACAATACATGTAGAACCAGATTCTGCCTTTCCCTTAAGAATAATATTGCCAGCATTGTTAAATTATAAAACTAACAGTTATAGTGGAGGGAATGTTTCTACATTTTTAATGGCTAAAAAATATTACAGTGATCTTCACCACTCTAGACAGCAGCAAACTACACAAGCCCACAAATATACGGCTTTTTTTTTTTTTTAATCTCATTTCACTGTATGTTCTTAAATAAAATAGTTACTTTGAGAGAGGGAAAGAAAATAACAGACTCACTGGTTGTCGAGTGTTCTCCCTCCTCAAAGTTATTAAGGTAAATTCAGGCAGCCTACAGACATGTGCAGTTTTGACTGCTGCCCTACTCTAATGTCAGTCTGCCACACATTGCAACTCAATTTTCACATACAAATTAAAAAAAAAAAAAA
>VXBO01011650.1:64209-88170 GCA_013400135.1 Rhinoptilus africanus
GAGGCCGAGCGCGGCCCGCCCCGCAGCGGCCCGAAGGGAGAAGTTGAGGGCAGCAGAACTTGAAACGTTGTTGTCAGAGCCGCTCGGCTGGGGGGTTGTTTGGGTTTTTGTCCTGCCGCCCGTGAGGCGCTGGTGTGCCTTCTCTCGGAGCCCTTCGGTACCAGGCAGCTGCTCTAGTTCTGAGGACGGTAAATGAAGTATTTTTTAAAAAATTCTGACCAGCGTGCCTGTCATCCACCAAGTAACGCATGCAGCGCTGCCTGGCCTTCCTCCTCTAGGTGTGAAGAAAGAGACATAACCTCGGAGTCTGTTATCTGCGATGTTGTTGAGTGGTGGCGTAGATTGTGGAACCGAAACACGCCTCCTCAGAAAACCGGAGCCGTGTCCGCACCAGAGCAGCCAGCCCCACTTACCAGGCCACGTACCCCCGCAGCGCAGTATTTGCGTACACAGAAAGGATTCCTGCCTTTTATCCCTCTTGTTTTCCTTTAAACACTGTTCTGTGAGGGTTGGTTTGCTTGCTTGCTTTTTTAACTAGACTTTAAAGTTCGAAAGTTAACCTTAAGTGCATTAGGAGAGTAGAAACAAGATGGGATTTTTTCCCTCTGTTGCCAATACCAGAAAACACGCACCAAAGAAGTAGTAATGCTTGGAAGTGACGATGGAGGAAAAGCAACACTACTATTATAAGGCGAATAAACCTAGCCTTCTTTAATTACAGTGTTTTTTCCCCCCGAGTAAAAGCAAAGCCCCTTTTCTTGCAGAGGTGCAAAGGATGTTAGGCAGTCCTTAAGGCTGGTGGGTTTTGTAGAAGTTCTCTAATTTCCCAAGGGATTGTTAAATACTTAGCACTTCAAGGTTGCCCACTTCTTAGTTTTATTTGTGAGTATTACTGAGTTTCAGTTTTACTCATACAACTGTTTTTCCCCTGTCAGAGACCCAGCTGTTAGTCATGTGGATTGCCCTTTCAAAAAAAGCAAACCCTCAGTATTCATAATCCTTCATTTGCCTTTCATAAATAATCCAAAATATTAACTTTTTAAAGTATCTAGTAAGCTTTGTACTTCTGAGTCTGTATTTTTCAACGTTTCATGCTAGCATTACTCTTTCCTCCAAGCTGATCATCCATCAGAGAAAATCCACATCTCACAGCACACACGACTCTATTTTAAACAGTAGGTTTAACAATAACAGAACCACGCAGTGGTCTTGCGCATGGCATTTCACCATCTTGATAAATTAAAAATTGTTCAAAAACATTGAGCAATGGGAGTTGTGAAACACTGATTCCATTGTATTGCTTTGGTCCCCTAATATTTATTTACAGCATTCTGTAGGGGCTTATTTGGGAGACAGTCATACATACACACAGCTGTGGTTCTCTGCCCGTGGCTTTCATCACAGTTCAGTTCAGCCACACAGTGCCCTGTGCTCAGGTCTGTGGTAGAGGAAACCCTGAAGGGACCCATAATGCATCAGAGTGCTCAGTAAATCATCAGTTGGGTAATTATGCAAAACCATCAACACATACTTAGCTAGGTAGAAAATGGAATCAAAATACTTAAAACACCTCCTGTTTGCCACGTCACTTCATCATAAATACATTCTCTGGGCACGGCACAGTATCATGCGCTGATAAGATAAATTACCCAGCTTATGAAATGTAAGGGCTAAACAGGAGGTAAAAGTCTCACGACATTTATGAATATATATAAATTATAGTAGTTGAAGCAAGATGATGGTCTAGCGAAAGAAACTGTCTCCTGGCAGCATATTTCTTTACTTTGTATGTTTAGGCACATCAGGTAAGGTTTTCAAAAGAAGTAATCGCCTCTGAAAATTTGCTGCAAAATCGTATATATCCTAAGTGCTCTAGATGTAGAAGAAGAGCAAATCTTACGCAAATCCCATAGCAAGATGAAGTCACAATTAATACTTGGAACTTGAATTTGAATTTGCCCCTATTTCTGCTTGGGATTTGGCAGCCCAAACAGCATTCTAGTCAGGGAAGCACCTTCCATTCTTGTACTGCTGGAATAAACATACGAATACTCCTGCTAAAATCCGTTCTCTGATTTTAGACCTCAGCATAGCTTTAATGTTGTTGCAAGATAGTTATTAGTGTTATAATCCGTTGTTGTAGTTTTTGATTAATACCATCTCAGCTTCAAAAGGGAAAGCTGGTATTGTAACAGGAGGAATGAGGCCGTGAGGAAGGACTGAACCACACAAAAGTAGACTGAAGGCAGAAGAGGAGGCACCATCATAAAGGAGAGGTGAGAAGAGGCAGCAGCTTGGAAAGAGGATGATATGGGGGACTTCTTGAAAAACTAGTCTGCTGGTAGTAGCGCAAAGGAGGGAGAAAAAAGAAATCTGCCCACCACTGAGGAATTAAAAGAGTTACGTTGCCCGTTCCTATTCTTGGAATAAACTGAAAAAATGCAGGTATAAATTCTTTTTGTTTTCCTGGGGAGGAGGATGTTTCTAAATTAGTATGAGATGAGCAGGTCTGGAAACAAGGCTTCAACGGTGATTGAAAGGTTCATCAATGGTAGGCCAGAACCGCTTGAACACTTATTTGTTTCCCTGAGTCCATCTTCAAGTGACAATAATGTTGTTAGTCTTGGTGAGTCATCCATAAGAGAGTCATATTCCTTACATTTTATCCTTGTGCATGCATTACATGTACAGCTTGGGATGGGTGGTGCAAAGAGCTCACATACTTAGCGGAAGCGGTGCAGCCACATCAGCACCGTGCTCACCCAGGCAGAGCAGCACCCTCGTTATTTTCTTGTCGCTTCCACAAACCCACAAACACTCTGCGAGGAACTGTGTTAGAGTCAGGTAGTCAGTATATATCTGTAGTCAAATGCAAACCTGGCATTTTTGCACCCAGTCCTTAAAATACTCTGAGAATTTTCTTTCTCACAGGCCTAGACAAATTGCTTAATTCATCTAGGAGTACCTTAGCGCTGATGGCTGCAAATACCTTTGTGTTTCTAGGACAATTCGTACCTGTTGCCAAATGTTTTAGTGTTCTTTGCATTTATTACAGTTTTCATTGACTATAAGCAAAGAAAGTTGGCTGATGGTCTAGATCCACATTTTGAAATCCTACTGCACTGGAAGCTGGGGGGGGGGAGGGGGGTATCTACCGAAATTATGGATGAATGCAGCATTAAAATCTGAAATAGAGCAGGAGGAGGTAGGGATACCACGGGCAGGCTCTCCATCTAGAAGTTTATAAAGATTTTTGCGAAGTGCAGCATAGTGAGTGCACTAAGTTAAGAGGCAGGCTCAGAGGCAAAAATATAGTTGTGAGGGGGTGGATGCAGCACACACAGAAGAAGGGGGACAGGCAAGATTTATCAATAAAAGAGCAACTGTGCCAATTTTCACTGAAGCACAAAAGAGAGCAAAATTATTTTCCATCCCTGAAAGGAGTGCTGTCCCACAACCTAAATAACTGTTAGCTCACCAGTTTATGAAAAATTAAATTGGTGACCCTAATTGCCACCAAGATAACCTCTGAAACAGCAGTAACCTGCATTTGCAGAGTAAAAGTATATGTTCTCTTGTTGTATACAAGAAGACAAGTGAAGACTAAGGAAAGGGGAAACAACAGACAGGGTTGGGGGAGGGACAGACTGAACAACAGATCAATTTTGCTTTACTAAGCAGTTCCACCAGAATGGCTTTGAGACAGTTTCTAACTTCACCAGCAAGCCTTAACTTTTGCACCTTTTCTTTACAGTCTAGAAAAGATCTTTTGTAGAATTATTTCTTGATACTATAAGTTAGCTGTGATTGTCCATAACCAACCAATGTAAACCAAAATTTGGCTTCTGTTCTCTTGTTTAAGTTGTTTGTAGCTTACACTGGCAGTATGGTTGGAGTTTGCTTAAGGTTGTTTAGTTTGGGATTGACTTAGGGGCGGGAGGGGAGAAGATGAGGCGGAGGAGGTCTGAAGAATTTGTAGTCATTAAATGTTTCAAGTGTTAAGCCTTATTGTTAAAAAACAATTCTCTATGGTTGCATTCCGTTATATTTCAAGTAAGATCAGATGACCCCAAAAGTCTACATAGCAATGTGATTGAAAGGGGAACTCAGACCATCTGTTATGCATGAAATTTGGATATTCTGTTATTTCAGGATGTTGCCTGTTCTGATCAGGATCACAACTCTATAATTTCCAATTAAAGATCTCATTCACTTTCTGCTTTGTCAGCATTCACCTGAGATGCAGCAGAGACAGGGAATGCAAGGGTGTAGGTAAAGGGGCCACTCTAGACAATAGAATGTGAATGACGGGCATTAGATAAATGATTACTGAAGCAGCATCAGGTGTAATTCCTGCTTCATCCTTTGCAATAAGGATGCAATATCCCCCCAATGTTCATGGTCTCACAACCGTTTATTGGAGACTGGAATTTCTTTTAAAGCTTTTGCCAGCTTACATGTCTTCACTGTAGCGAACTTTCTGCTATTCAAATAGCTGTCTCCAGCTACAACAGAGTTTGCTTTAGCAGCTTAATCGTAGTTGTCTAAGAAAGTATCAGAATAAAGATAAACTATATTTCTCAATACAAAGGAAGGTCTCTCAAAATTATACTGATGTCTCTTTCAGAAGGCTATAATGACATGACCGGAGTCATCTCAGAATTGTAACATAGATGTTAGTCATCAGCTGCTAAACTTCTGGCCGCATATTTTCTGTGAAAATAATGCACACAAACAGAAGGCTTCCTATGCTATTTGCACACTGCTGCTACAGAGGGGAGCAAGGTAGGATACAAAACTGTTTAGAAAAGTCACCATAATTCTTAAAATGCCTTTGGAAGCAACAAATGCAATTCTTTATCTGAATGATACACTAATTTGGAGATAAAGCTGTTAAACGGAATTTTTATTCTACATGGTACGTTTTTATTCTGTATGGTACATGATCCTATTCCCTCCTTTCAAGTGGGTCAAGAGTCATGAGGACATATCTGAGGTTTGAAGACATTTCTGTTGCTCTTTAGGTACGTGTTACCCATGCTTGATCTGATGACAGCAACTATCTACTGCAGAAGGGTTTGGATGGTTTCTCTTCAGAGATTTGAACTCCTGAATGCGTCTGGCAGGTAGATCAGTTTATGTGATGATCCCACAGCTCTGAAAAGTACCTCCTTCCCCTGTCTTCTTGAGCATACATATGGCTATTTTTGGAACATATTGTAAACAATTTGTGTACATGGGGTTTAGTTTTGTTTGGTGACAGAGACCCAGTGGACTCAGTTTACCTTTCTGGTAAGAAGAATTTGTTTGCATCATTTTATCATGGTTATCCTTCCAGACATTAGGTGTACACAACATGCAGATGAAGTTTGGGCCTGAATTTTAAGGTTACATACTGCTTTAATAGTGATTACAGTGATACTGATACCGTGATAAAGTGTTACGGTGATACTCAACTTTGCCAGTGACTTAAGACCAAAATGAAGATATTCAATGGCATGGAGAACACAAAATGGGTTATATCTAAAACATTTTGGTAGAAAATACCCATTTAGTAAGACTTGACAGCTAGCAAAAGAAAGACAAGTAGGAAGCAAAGCTTTTCACTGTGCATTAAAATTTCGCTTTACTTACCATATTGGTATTCTGCAAAATTGGTGTCTTTACGTAAACCCAGATGATGATATCATCCTGAGAAGTCTGAGAAATCTGACTAACTGTACTGCAGTTAACACATGGTATGGGAGGTTCTTTAGTTAGGAAATACATTTAAAAGCCAAAAGCTGAGCAGAGGGGAATTAGAAGTGATTCTAAAGCTTTTTCCTTTTTTTCCCTTTTCTTTAAGCGATGTTTTCCACTGACTCCAAAATGCCTAATCCGTCATCAACAAATTTTCTAAGACAGTTAATCTGTTTATGGGGGGTGAATGGCAGAGGGGGAAGAAAATGAGAAGAATGGAATAGCCCTGAGTTAAATAACTATTCTGTCTGCAGTATCAGCAATCCCAGGTATTGAGAACCATTAGCCAAGCTCTAAAAATCATGACATTGGAAATGAAAGTTGTTTACATTTTCCTTGTTTCCTGAACCTCTAAGAAGCAGTCAAGTCGTATTTTCAGGCTTTGCTTTGCAATGAGAAAGGCTGCAAACTCTTTTTAAAGCTTATTTCTTCCTGCATTGAATGTCATGGCTCCACAAACTTTAAGAAAGAAGCCAAATGTTGTAAGTTATAATAAATTTGTAGGAGTTGGCAAAAATTGTGCGGATACTGGAGGGCTTATTACACTTTTCTTTCACTGTGCGTCACTGATGTTTGTCTTCTCTTGAGGTGAAGGAGTTTATTAGTATTGTATGTGCTGTCAAAGCTGAAGCTCTCACTGCTTAGACCTTCGAGGTCACTTTGCAAATTGGCTTCATTCTTCTCGTCGTTTGTTTTGCTTCCCACTTACAGCAGTTTGTTCATAAGAAAGACTGGTGCAAAAAACCTCTACAAAATGTAGAGACTTAATTTAATCATTGAGAAGAGCCACAGGAAATCCAAACTCCTGAAATGAAATGGTGCTTGTAATGCATTAGGAAGAGGACAATACAGAGGAGTACAACAAACATTGCTTATTTGAGTGACATTTCCCCTGGATTTGTTAAAAACAGACCCAGAATACTCTCCCCTATGTACCTTTCAACACAAGGCAATTGCTCTTCCCCTGAAGGAGGATTAAAAACTGGTCCTATGTCAACCTCAAATCGCTTTTCATATATTACGAGGACTACCAGGTCCCTCCTTCACCAGAAAAACCTGTTCCTCAGGCACTCCTCTTCCTCATAGTTAGACGCGTAGTCAGAGAGGCCATGATGAAGACTCTTTAACTGAGTGGATTTTGTATACAAAATACATCCTTGACGAAAGATTTGATACCTCTGACTGTTTCTATGGTTTGTTTGGTTTGTCTTTGAGATTCTGTTTTTCTTTTCAAGTTTTTCACAAGATTTTTTTTCTAATGTTACTTTTGGAAAGAATTATTATTTCTGATTGTAACACTCCCTCTACAAAGTAGGACACCTGCAAGACCACTGCAAGCCATTTAGGATTAAATTAAGGATAATTACATTCTTAACTTCAACTCCTACTCACGTATTGCAGCACTCCCCTTTGCCTTAACACACGAGGATGTCTCATCTGTCGGCCTGAGCCACCTAGAGAGGGAGGTGTGAGGTGGAGCCCCACTTTCCTGTGTGGGTTCTTCCTTCACTTAACTGGGAGGACTAATTGCCACTTTTCCATTCTCGTAATTTGCATCCAGTTCCCAGAAAGACAGACAGGTTTCTCCGCAGTGTATTGTGAAAGAACTGTGACAGCGTGTGCCACTGGTGCTGACCTGAGGACATCAGCAACACATCTAAGGTCATGAAGGATCAGTAAAGGCATAATCTTAGATAGGCCTTTGCAGAGTGACTCACACAACTGAGTATTAATCTTTGCAGCAAAGGCATATTCTAAAGTAGGACAGTGGAATCTCCATATTAAATCCCATAATTTCCTGATAATTCCCATTCTCTCTTGAAACAGTTCCTATGGAAATGCCAACTTGAAAAAGGATTTCTAACACTAAAATGCATGTTTTGTCTTTCCCTTCCTCCTTGATGTCAGTGTGTTTAACAAAGGATATCACTTTTTGTTTGGGCTGAGCATACGGTACTTCAGGCTTATTTATGCCTCATATTACAAGCAGTACAGATGCTGCTATCATCACATTATATCCTCACATTAAACCAACAACACTGTCACATAGATTTTATTTAGAAACTCTGAATATAAACATCACTTGACCCAGAGTACTCTGGAGTCAAAGTTGAGGTTGCAAAGTTACAGACTAAGCTAAATTCTCTCAAAGAGCTATGCACAGGATTCTGCAATGCAGTTTTGAGTTGAAATTCAGATCTGCTTAGTCATCATACTGATAAGAGATTTTGGATTTATGCAGATTGATTAACAGCCTTTTACAAACCTGTTCTTGCTAGATTCCCACAAGGATCACCATTTCACTTTTGAGATATGAAGTAACTGCCAGGAAAAGCCTGATTTATTCCAAACTCACCATGTTTTCTAGGTAAAAAAGGAAAGGAGAAAAGAAAGGATGTATTCAGTCCAATTCTGATACATGTCTGCTTTTAACATTGTTATTTTGGATTTTAACATCGTTATTTTGAATTTTTATTCATCTATTCAATTAAAAACTTGCCAGTTAAGAACAATATTAGCTACATCAGTTTCTTCCTCAATACAAGATGCAATTAAAAACTTATTTAATATCTTCAAGTGTTTTCAGAGTTAAAAGCTAAACAGCAGATAGTTCTTTAATTTAAGCTCCAAATTATCTGATGATCGTGACAAAGAGCAAGGCTGGAACAGAGATTTTCCAGTTATGAACCATAAATCAACTGCACCAGATCTTTTCTTGCACCTTTCTGGAGCCGTCCAATAAACACACATGTAGAAAATATATCAGAAGAAAGAATCAAATCCAAGTTAGAATAATAGACTTACCGTGCAATTTTAAGATTTAATTTTTTTTGTAAAGAAAATCACAGTCCCGTCTACATCCAGCTGTGGAAAATAAACATCTGCCCTACAAAGTTTCCTAGTATTCACCTTTATCCATCTGTATTCTCTCTGCTCATCCAGTGCCATTTTTTTGTTTTTCCTTACCCTACGATATCTGGGCTTAACACTTCTTTACTTCTATTCCTCCATTTTTATACTGGGAATATGCTTCTCTCCTCCTTTCTGCTCCTAGTCCCCTAGTGTGGCAAGATCTCCACATTCCTTACAGAAATACCTCTCTCTCTCGTGGCTGAGCATGAATATGGGCTGATGTCTTCTGCTTTGCACCTGGGGAGGGTATGGTCCCAGGGGAGCGAGCAAGCTGTCAGGCTTCATCCGTCTTCTCCTCTCCCTCAAGCCAAAGAGGTTCTGTCTCCCAGAGGAAAGGTGTTGTGGGATAAGGCTGATGGTAGGTACCAAAAGCAATTCTGGATCTTTTTATATATTCTCACTATTGGGTAAAGGAAATGTCTGTTCTGTAACTTTAAGCTGTATAGCTTTTCGGTAAATACGAAATACCTTTAAATAGACATATTGAATATATGTTGCGGTTCATTATTCTAGCAGGTCCTGTGATTGGGTTTGTTGTTTCACCAAAAGCCGAGATCTGTGGAGTCATGTGTCTGAGCCATGTGATGATGAAAGATTCTGCTCTGGGCAAGCAAGTTTTCGTCCTTCCTCTTGACAAAGAATTGCTTACGTATGTGAATCCTAAAGCCTTAGAAAACCAGGGAAGTACAGAAGATACATTTCTGGTTTATGATGTAGGCACCCCTTGATTCAAAACTCTCCATCTTTGCTGCTCCTAAAGTTTTAAGCCTTCGAAAACTTATGTATCTCTTAACTTCATTACGAGAATAACTTTTCTAATCATTCTACACACAGAAGTAAAGCAAATGTGTTTAAGTGTCTGTAGGATTGTGATCAAAACACATTTCGACATCTTCTGACACCTGCCTACTGATTGGGATTGGTTAGCTTTATTCCAAACAATTCCAAACTCCACAAGCAGATTAATATTTCAAAAGACAAGTCATCAGTATTCTGCTCTGAAATCTGGAGATTTCCAGAACTCAGAAGATCTCTTTATCACTTTAGCATTCTGTACCCAAAAATAACTATAGAGACAGAGCTTTGTTCCCCAAGGACATTTATTTCTGGGATAATAAGGAAAAATACTTTTCTTCTCTTACCTCAGGTAAAAGCTGTGAGTAGAATTGACTTAATTCATTGGGATGCACATAGCTAGGACTGGACTAGTTAAACAGAAGCTGTCACAGCTTTGTAAACTCTTTCTTAAATCCTTGTATTTTGTCCAGAGGAGGTTCAATTGTGGAATGAATTACAAAGAATTGGAATGAATGTAGAAGAAATTGGTTTGCTGCACTGGAGCTAGAGAAAGCAAAATTACATCTATTTCCACAGAACAGTTTCCTTTTTTTTTTTCCTTTGTACTTAACATTCTCATCATGTATGTAAAGTACATAGCTGCTGATTAAAAGATTGCAAAAGGGATGTGGAAAAAAAAATCTCTTAAACATACAGAAAGAAATAGTTTGAGTGGCACTTTGTGATTTGTTTTCCGATTAGGAATGGCATTTGATTTTAAGAGTTGAGCTGTCTTTAAGATAACATTTTGTTAGTTCAGGTGCATATGCCTGATACTGTGATTACCAACTGTAATTTTCAGGATCTTAGGCACAGAGTAGACTACATGCTCCCTTTTATCTTTTTCCAATAATCTCAGTTTTAATGTGTAAAACTATACTTAGCATTGTGAGTGACACAACCACAAATTTATTCTTTGTTCCAGTTTTTATGAATTTCTAGATTATTAAACAATATGTAGGTTTTATCTCTTTGCTGACTTCACAAGTATTTGGGGTAGGAGAAGGGAAAACACAGCTCCTTATGCAGATCAAAAATCGCCCTAAAGTGAGTTTTGAGATGTGTAGATGTTAGCATTGATTTGACAGGTTTTGCCTTAAAATCCAATGGTCAAACTTTCTTCATATTGAATATTTGTAAGTTGTTTAGTTAAAAATGACAACAGTTGCAAGGAAAATATCACTTTCTTAATGTTCCCCAGCTGTATGAAATGCTTCATATAAATAAGTAGAACTATATCTCTACTGCTAATTTGCAAAGAAGAGGCCTGCAGTGATGGCTACATGCTCACGTTGACCTGACACAAACTGACTGTGTCTTCCCAGTCGCTCATTCCCATCGTCTTCCTGATGCTGGTACAAGCACTGAGGCTTTCGAGAGGGCGCAGTCAGGCAAGTTCAAGAGCACATGCCACCCATTTGGCAGCAGCATTTAATCAGCAGGATTTAATCACGTTAAACTGACTGTATAATCATGACCTGATTCTGCAAAACCGTAAGTTCGAGTTTTGCATCTTAAAAGGCTGCACATTTTAATCATGTTATAACTTTTATGGTACTGAGCACAAAGCAGGAGACCTATGGAAAAGAAATCTATTTCCATTTCAGTATGATAAAGCTGACAGTAGTACTGAAGGAAAACTGGGATAAGGGAACTAGTCGGTTTGGTATGTGCTTTTTACATAATATCAAAAATAGGTGTGCCATGAAGTAAAAAGAGGAAGGACGGGGAACCTGATTATTTCCTGTTTTGCTTTCAGAAAATTGTTTACTTTGAAATGCTTGCATGTCCTTAAAAAATGCTTTAAACAAACTGCCTGGATTAAATCAAAACAGTAATTATGATTTCGTGAATTATTCTGTGTCTTTTAGGACTGAGGCTTTGATCTCTGACATGCCGTATCATATTAGTTAGTACAGACCACCATGACGTTACTTGACAAATGTGGAATCTTTCATTATGCTAGGACTTGCACATAGTTAAAGGATCTTGCTGAGACTATAAAAATAATCTTTTTTTCCTATATAAGCTTAATGCTGTATTTAAATTTTGTTTTTCATGAGCAATAGGGAAATTTTCTGAACCAAATAAGTAGTCAGCTGTTCTTTATGTATCTGCTGTTGTATAACATGCAGATTACCAATGAAGAGTTTGTTTTAAATTGTATTTTTGGACTGATTTTTGTAAGATAACAAAGTTGCGTGTGTGGGCGCATATCTATGTGTGTGTGCGTGCATGCATGCAAACATGCATGTTTATTTCTCTGACTGTTTTCCATTAATACCTTTGAGCCTTTTGGCTAATTCCGACCAAACTAACTTAGGACCAGAGTTCTAAAAATAAATATGTTCCTACAAGGCTTGGAAAATGGCCAAGTAAAATAAATAAATCTTATCAGTGTCCTGATTAAAGGAAAAGTTGTAGTGTGAGTGCGTAGGTTATTAGACACGAGAGAATCTACCTTGAGGACACCCCATATTAATATCTCAGATGTGGAAAAAAGGGACTTTTTTGGCTTATGCCTAAACTGGATGGTGCATGTTGTGATCCGTTCAACGTGTATAGCTGTCTGGGTTTATGTCTTCTTTCTTTACCAGCCTTGGGAGTATTTCCAACTCCTCCATTGAGATGCAGCCTTTGATGTTACAGACCTAAGTCCCTTGAATACCCGGCTTCATGAAACTACTTGTTGAAGGGTTTTAAGGGATACCTGATGCCTCCACCCAGCCTGCGTAGACGTTTGTTGCCTGCAGACAGCAGGCAGAGCCTGCTACAGGAACGTACATCCAGCCCTGCTGCCCTGTCTTCCACCCTCTGGGATCCCCCTGTGCTTCATGGAAATGCTCTGCAATCAGATAGCTAACCGAAATGTCTAAAGATAGATTTGCAAAAGCTTCTCACCCCATTTTCACCCGTGAAGTCATAGGCCTATCTCCATGGACTAGCAGAGACTTAGTGCTGCCAGCCACTTTCAAAAGTCTCCAGAGCACTAGATCGTGTAGCTGACAGGAACTGAAAGTGCATAAACCTTTGCAAGATGTGCCCCACTTGGTATTTTACGATGGTTTGGGTTTTTTTTTTTTCCATTTGTCAGATACTTCCAAGCAAAATACAATATGGCAATATAAAATTTTATGCTTTCTCATGCGTCTCATATGTGTCTCAGGTGCTTTTGTCAAAGCTCTGAAACTTACAAATTCTTATGTGATCTTGATTTTCTTTAAAAAAACCAACAAAAACAAACCACAAAACATAAGTTTCTTAATTTTGTGGTTGAAGAGAAAACTTTGAGAAGTGATGTAACGACAAAAAAGCAAATCAAAATAAACAAAAAAAAACCCCCACAACCCCACACTTACTTAGAAAAATAATCTCAGATTGTTTGTGGACTGGTCTCATGATTTTGACTCATGATTTTGAATGTCCTTGTATATTAATAGTGTATCTTAACTGGACAAAGAAGTCAAAGGGGACATGCAGAACACTCATAGCAACAGCAGTACTATAGTTACATACCGCTTTTAGATTTTCGTGTTTGCTATAGCCTAGAAAAGGCTCTCTCCGTTTGGCATGGGATAGAACTCTACTATAAAAATGTGTTGTAAATTGTAATTTGGTCTTTTCTGGTTATTCTATATGCAAATATATTCAAAATGTTTGATGAAGAACTAAAGTTTTCTTCTCTGTGAAATTGCATTTAGCATAAGAACTGGAAGGAGATGAGATGGGTTTATTGTTACTCTTATTTTAATAGACGAGCATTTGTTTTGGCAACAGATTTTCCAGGTTGTAAAAGGCTAAGAAAATATAAGGACAAATATTTACCTCTTTTAAATTAATTATGGAGGAAATTTTGGGAAATAATCATCATCCCTGCACGAAACTATTGCTTTAAAGGCAAACAGCAGTCAAAAATAAGTGGGTTATGTAGCTTGTTTGTGTAGTGGTGTACGTATATAGTAAGAATTTAGAAGTTTTTATGGAGTTCATGATCTTTTATGGAGCTTTTTGGGAATGCTGGTATTTCTAAAGTATTTTACTATAGAAACTCATATGGAAGACCACTGATGGTATATAAAATATCTGTGAATGTATTCCATAGTTCAATAATAAAACATATTTATAACCGAGGTGTTTTATAACTAAATATATATTTACTTAAATCCAAAGGCTAAAATGCACAATGGAGAAAAGCTATCTTATTAATGATATAGCTTCTTTCTATTTCAGGTAAGGTCTGAGATCTCAGAATAGAAGGGTCAAGGCTCCTATAATGTCTTTCCGCAAGACCTAGAATTACAGAACTTAGTATTCTTGATAATGTTAATTTAAAAAAATACCTTCAAACCTTAGTTATGAATGATAAGGACCAAAATAAGCTGGTTTTAAAACTGGAAATTAATATTAATGTTTGGTTTCGTGTGGATGTATGACCTAGTCTTTCATATACTCTCGCAATAATCCCGCGTTGCCCCATGTCCATATAGCACACCTGCTGCAGAACTCCGGTCTTCTCCAAGACCTTTGCTGATCTCCTCCCTAGCAATATTTTCAAAGTCCACCATGATTTGCAAATATAACCCAAATATCTCAGCGCCCAGCATATCCTAAATCTATTTTATCTCACCTGCTGGCTGTACATGGTATAGCTAGCTCAGTTATGCATGTGCTGGCCAGATGGCCAGTGTATGTAGATCAGCCAAGAACTTCTGTGAAGTAGGATGTAAAATGTCTTCATTCTTCATGTCTTTCTGTTAATGAACATTAGTAACAGCTCTTTTCTCTCCCTAGGTGTCATTTTTTTTCACTGAACTTGAGGATGTATACCAACTGTGAGACCTCAGTGCTTTTCTTGTCGCTGATGCTATTAGGTTCCAAGTTACCAAAAGGGGAACTTGCAGAAGCATATATTTACTGACACATACTTTACTTATATAGCCATTTCATAACCCTCATGTTCTGTGGAAAACACATGAAAAAGAGCCAAATTCAAGTTTAAAAAGTCACATTGCCTTCTGACTCTCATCCACATTTTTTCATAGTGGTTTTAATACAAAAACCATGAGCAATTATGATATACAAGTAATTCTGAGCATATTCGAGGCCTGTGCATTTCAGCATAATGCATTGGCTCCTAACGTGATTTTGGGTTAATTATATGGTTCTGAGCTACTACTAGTGGAAGACTAACAAATGCCGAAGAAGAACGAGCCTCTGAATCAATACGTCTTGTGTGAAGTCAGATCATATTCCCTGGATATATATTCAGGGATGACCCTTTAGTGTATGGCTCCACGCATATAATACACTAGGCCTGCCACATTTCCTGCCACAGTAGTTTTGCCATCCCTGGGTTTTGAGTACAGGGTGTCACTGATGAGCATTTCGGTTGTGAGGCTTGTTCTACATTGTCTCTGACAATCCAATTATAATTATGTTTATTCATGAAAATCTGTAGCGGTTTCTGATGCTCTTTCAAGCTTCTAACATTAGTGCAGTTATACCTTAACATTCTTTATTTTGCCAGCTTTATAACAACCTGTCTGAATTTCCTCTTAATCACATTATCGTCTTTCTTTTTCCCATATAAGCCCCAGGAGACCTAATTTAGTGCATTTTATCTTCCACGGTGGTGGCTCCACCATTATGTTTAGCTGAAGAACTGACTAAAAATTAAAACTAAGAACCTGTACAATCAAATGGGGAAGCTATTACTAGGCGTATAAATTAAAAAAATTATTTATAATTCAGAAAGGATACATAATACAGTTGCTATCTGTCAGACAGACAACAATGCCAAAACCTACATTTATTGTAAATTTTGTGGCAAAACGTTTTCAAGAATTACTGTCTTTTATTCATCACCACAATTGTTTGGTACAAAGTCTCTTGAAGACTAAAAATTGCATTCTCTGATCGTAACTAATGGGAAATTAATGAGTATTTTCTCCACAGTCTTTGTCCTAGCCAGTGTTGCTAATGTTTATAAATGGTATACCCATGTTCAATTATTTTTTTAGGATAGTTCTTTTTCTGAGAGGAAGTTGGAGGCTTGTCTGGTTGTTAATTGTATCAGTTGAAACGTTCAAAGCACTATTTTTGAGTTACTCTTTTTCATCAGGATAACTGTAATTCTCTAACCAGAGGAATTCTGCTGGTGAATGAAGACAGATGGTTCATGTCAGGGCCCCAAGTTCACAAAGTGGCTGCAACTGCTGTGAGACCTTCACCCACACAGCTGCTGCCACTGGCTCAAGACCTCCTTTTAAGCTCTGGCCCAGGTCATCAGTCTCTGAGCTCTGCTGTAAGTGTACTTCTTTTTAGTCCTGTTTGTTGGGGTGTTGTTTTGTTTACATTCTGTGGGTTAAACTGGGATTTGTTATCTTGCTTTTGCCTGATGATGGATGGGTAGTTGGTGGGACCTGTTGGCGTTGCTGTCCCTGTTCTGCCTGCCCTGCTGGGGTGGGGTGGGTGGTCTGCTGTGCTCTGTTGGTGAGGTCCTGCCTATGCTGTGCTCATCCTCAGCTCCTCGTTGGAGCCTGGCCCTTGTTGCTCTGTTGCAACTTCTGACTCAGTCTGCTGGCCACCTTCGCTTCCTGGCTTGGATTTTCTTTCATTTCTTCAAATCCAAAGTCCCTCCATAAAAGGAGAAACACGGTGAGTCTTCATCTTAGAGTTCGCTGTACCAATTAATAATTGGAAGAGGGGATGTGCTCCTAATTTTGGAAAAGTATTGGGGAATCTTGGCTAATCTGAAAAGTTGCTGATACATACAGAAATCTTAACAAACTTAGCCAATTACTCTTCTTTCCTGGCTGTAACTATTAGTCATTTATTTACTTAAGTGTCAGCTTAATATACTGAGTGTTGCTCTTTAAAGCCCATTACCATATATTAAATAAACTGGAAAGTGTTTTGTAGTGCAGGATTGCATGTTTCTATATTGCATATTCCTGTATGCCAGAAGCAACAACTGTTCTGAGTTTTATTAAGAGTATAACACCAAAGAAAAACTTGGCATAACCTTGTCTTGTCTCATTTAAAATGTAAGTCCCTTACCATTGACTGTAATGGATGCAGAGCTTGACAAACCCATCAGATTTCCCAGCGTGCTACCAGCCGATTTCTTCTGAAGCCCTCTTGCTTGACACCTCAGACTAGAGCTAATAAAACCAGTTCCCCGTCTAGAAGTCTGCAACTAATTTATTGCCTGATCTAAGTTTCTACGGTAGCATATGAGAAAACGGAGGACGGAGGGGTGGGGAAAGCAGTGTGAGTAAAATAACCAAGAACATACTTTGCGAGGAGATTCAAAGACTATTCTCCTTGTATTTTAAAAGGTCGGGTAGTTTTTCACTCATGTGACAGATGATGTTGGTTTTATATTGGGGCTGTGAATTGTCATGCTGATCTGTTTACCATGTGTAATTCTGCAAGAAGTGCGGGCAAAGGCAAAGCCTGGTGCAGTATTTTGTTTTGGAACGTGCTAGAACATAAGATGAATTTTCCACTTCAGTAGAGCAAGTCAAGTTGCGGAACCTAATTACCTATTTGGAGACTAGAGCTCCGCTTCCTGCAGAAGTGCTTTGTGAGTGCCAAAGGTATTTTGGGTATTAGTGAGCAAAACTAATTTCTGTCAATGAGGGATCATTTCAGTATGAAAGCTATGGGTTACAAGGCAAGTGTGGAAGGAACGGTCTCATGGGGAGCAGCTGAGAACTGCAGCTGCATAACCAAGAAGTTTAAAGCATTTTACACATCACTTTTCCACTGACAAGTGTAACTCCAGATCAGAGCTTTGTTTTTGTTTGCTTAATGGCAGTTCTACATGCCAACTCCAAACCTATGAAATGCCAGACAAGGGCAGAAAAACATGGTTGCTCCATTTCTAAGGCTAAGCACTCTTTCCAAAAGCTGTTTCCCCTCCTGCCGCACACGCTGGCGCTGCGGTCTCTGCTAGCACCCTGTGGTGATGCTCGGCAGGGCCAGGAGCACCCGAGCATGGCTGCAGGGCTAGGAAACTGGGCTGTGACTCAGCCTGCTCCTTCCAGTCCTCTTTTACCCCAATTCGGTGCCAGTTCATGCATGCTTTATTGAGATTATTTATTAGTTTTAGTTTCTTTTTGTCACAAGATACAGCTTTTACTGAATAAAAACACGACCTATTAACTGATAACACTTTACTGATTGATGCTTGGAGAAACAGGACTTGATTTAGCTTGTGAAATTTAAACATAAGAACTTCGTTCCTCAAGCAAAGACTTTATCCAAACTAATCCTGCATCTCTCTCAGTATTTCGTGTATGCATTAGAAGTATTAGAATTTCTGAAGAAGGACTGTAAGGAAAGCTTGGTATGTGTTTGGGTACTGTGTGTTCTTCATTGTAAACTTATCTTTATCTCTTAGCCTATTCAGTGACACCAGAAATAAGAGCAGGTTATTAACTGCTGCTTTTAGCTAAGCTCTGCAATTTGACTTCCAAATTGCAATACAGAGGGTTTCTGCTGCCAGAGGCATGTTCAAAGTGAAGCGTCATCTCTCTTCAGTGCAGCACTATCTCCAGTGTCACTTGTGTGATTTCAGTGGTCCTAGATGAAGTTGGCAAAGTGCGTGACTTGTGGATAAACTCAACTGCAGCAAAGCAAATTGTGTTCGGCAGGTAGACACGTGGGTATTTCACCCCTGCTCTTGTCTTCCGAGATGGGACTGAGTTTCAAAATTCCAGACTGTGGAGGTCATAGGTTGTGTTTGTTCACATTAGAATTGGGTGATTACAGTTTATTTTTATAGCTCCTATTTCTTATCTTGCAAGTATTTGGGCTGCTTATTGAGCAAAGGCTGCTTGGGCTACTGATGGAGTTAGAACCCAGCCTCTGCATAATTAAAAAAAAAAAAAAAAGAAGAGCAATCAGTTAGAAACCTAGATTTTGAAGAAATTCAGTTGTCTGAAGAAAAAGGTATGCTTTTCTATAATGCTTTTCAGTACTTTGACAGTTGCCCATCATTGAACTTAAGTATAGAGGTGCACAAGTATTTGAAGAAACTTGTCTGCAAATACTGTAGATGGGAGCAGTTCTGCAGCTGAGAATTTTATAACGACCTGCTTCTAGGGAAGACTCATGCATTTATGGGTTTTCCAGATAACACTGCCTGTTCTAGGTATCTGAGGTCTTCAAGACTTTGACTGCTACGATAAATATAATTTTTGTAACTAAGCAAGGTATTGCCTTGGACCTCATGCTGTGGGTCATCTACAGAGATAAATGTACTTTTAATACAAAGTACGTATTTGAGACTCTCTGGAAAATATCACATACCGCATCCCTTTCAAATAATACCAAATGATGCTATGATTCTGAATATCCCAGGTAGATTCAGAAGGAAGAACAGATTCCTTTAATTACTGCAGACAGGAAATATCCCATATAATATTGCCTTCTTGTCTTCTATATTTAAAGAATGCCAGTGATACCGAAACTAAACAAACACTTCCAAATGTTATCTGCCATTACTCTGTGTCCAAATCTTTTCAACCTGGTCAGGATGATAGACAGGCGTTAAGGAGAGGGGGACAGACAGTGAAACAGAATTTAGCACTTTTCAGAAGAAGCTGGAGGAAAAAAGAAAGGTTGATGTATTTGAGAAAGAGATCATATCCTCTCTGTGTATCCTGGTGGCAATTTAGAGTGAGGCTGCTAGTCCTTCTTCAATACAAACATGAAAGCTTCTAAATGAATATATGTCACTGATTTATTTTTTTTAAAGGAAAAATGCCTTCTGTGACTGACATACTTTATACAAGGAAAAAGTGTTTTCACTGACAGGAATGTTTCTTGCATTTAATTTTGGATGGTAGACTAGAAGGCCAAATTATATTCTTACTGAAATTACAAAGCCCTTGAACCCACATGTGCAAGACTGCTGGTATGCAGTTTTACCATAATATAACATGCTCAAATGTGACTTTTTGAGACACAAACACTAAGAAAATGAAAAAAGTTAACTCTCCTTAATTAGGAGAGAATGCCATAATTATTTTGGACCCTCTGATTCTGACTATGGTAAGTATACTAGACAGGTTTATTAATGTGATTATTAAAATTAATGGAGTAGCTTGTCTTTACCAATAAGATAGACCAAGCCTTCAAAACTAAGATTTCTTCACTATGTTTCCCAGCAGCTCTGCCTCTGCACATCACTAATAATTTACATGTCATTTAACACTTTAAACACATTTGACTCTTGATAAACGTGGAAGTCTTAACTAGCATGGTCATTTTCCCCATCATACTATTAAACAGGAGCACATGCTGATAAGATGCCCTTGAGCATTCTCTTCTCCAGACTGAGCAGTCACAGATCTATATCTCTTATGGGAGGTGCTCCAGCCCCTTCATTTTTGTGGCCCTTCACTGGACTTGTACCAGTGTGTCCATGTCTCTCCTTTGCTGGGGAGTCTTATTCCCAGAACTGGACATCAGGTGTGTGTGCTTCCTCAGCGCAGAGCAGAGGGTGAGGATCACTGGACGCTGGCAGCTACCTCAGCACTCCTGGGTGCATCCCATCAGGTCCCATGGACTTCTGTATGTCCGATTTGTTTTAATGTTCCCTAACCTGATCCTCTATGGATGGTCAGTTGTCATTGCTCTAGGCTTTCCCACTGGCCTCAGGGGGATTTCTGGACATGGATTTCTGTGAACAAGTCTTACCTGTGAAGAAGGCATTTAGTACCTTGGTTTTTTCATGTCCTTTGACATTGGGTCCCCATTCTGTTCAGCCCACACCTTTTCAAGTCTTTCTTTTGTGGCTGATACCTTGGTAGAAGCTCTTCTGGTTGCCCTCAAGTTCAACTCCAGATGGGCTTTGGCTATTTTAACCCCATCTGTGAGTGCTTGAACAGTGTCTCTTTATTCCTCCAGGGTTTCCTGTCCCTGCTTCCACCTCTACTTTATGTCCTTTTTATGTGTGAGTTTTGTCAGGAGCCTCCCTGGCAAAGGCCATGCAGGCTTTTGCTTAACCTCCTGCCTCTCAGCTGGAGAGATCCTTGAAGATCAACCAGCTCTCTTGGATGCCTCTTTCCCCTGAGACTATCTCATGGGATTCTTCCAGGCAGCCCCCTGAACAGGCCAGTCTTTTCTCCTTCGTCCAGGTTTGTGATTCTGTTTATTGGCCTTATTTCCTCCTCTCAGGATCCTGAACTCCACAATGTCATGGTCACTGCAGCAAAGCTACCCACAACCTTCACATTCACAGCCAGTTTCTCCTTGTTTGTCCAGCAAAGCACCTGCCTTTGTTCATTCCTCAGTTGCCTGTGTCAGGAAACGACCACCGGTGCCCTCAGGAAACCTCCTGGATTGCTTGTGCCCTGTTGTGTTGCCTGTTCAGCAGATAATGGGTTGTTCAAGACCTTCCCGATGAACTTTAGGGACTGCAAACGTGAAGCTGCTTCAGTTGCCTGAACAGGTCTCATCTGCTTCCTGATCACATCTGCTTCCTAACACAACATTGCCCACGCTGCCCTGTCCTGCCCTCCTTTCCTGGGCCATAAGCTTTAAGCTGACTCACTGTCCATCCCAGGGCAGAGCTCTGGGCATCCCTGCTGCTCTCCCACGGGAAGGGCACATCCCCCTCCTGGGCCCGTCCTTCCTAAAACAGCCTGCATCCCCCTAAGGCAGGTCTCCAGCCATGTGAGCTACCCTACCATATCTCTGTGGTCTTAACGAGACTTTAGTCCTACAGCTGCACGCAGACTAATGCTTCCTCCTGTTTGTTCCCCATGCTACGTGCACATTAATGTTTAGGCACTTGAGAGGTGCCCAGTTGAGCTGCTTTCCAAGAAAAGATGTAAGAGCATTCCCAGTCATGCTTCTCCCCATGTTGGTTCTTTATTTCCCCTTTCTGCCCTGTTTTGAAGGTCTGTCTCATTCACGTCCTCCTGCAACCTTGCTTGCCAAACCTGGTCCACCACTTCCTCACCTGATTGTTGGTTGTCAGCTCCCTGGTCTAAATCTCTCCTCACCAGGCTGGGCAGCCTGTTAATGAAGATGTTTTGTTTCGTGTTTTTTTTTCCCCCAGCTGGTCAGATGAATCCAATCTCTTTCTGCCCATCCTTGAGATGCTCCCATCAGAAAAGCTGAGTCTCTGTCATCAACACCAGCTCTGCAACCAGTTGTTGACCCACGCATGAATAAGTGCAATTCAATTTGCATGCCAAACCTGGGGGCGCACCCACCTTTATTTGACAGAAATGAGGTCTCAGAGGAAGTCTCCAGGATGTCAACACAATCTTTGCTGTCTTTTCAGCCTTTGCTTACATGCTTGCTACCAAGAGCAATTCAGATTCTGATAGTTGAAATTTATTGCTTTCTGGTACAAAGTTTCTGGATTCTTCTCCGTTGGAGTGAATTTCTTACAGATAACTACTTTTATTGGATGATTAGTCATTTAAAAAAAAAACATTGTGCACACTGGATTTTTCAAAGTGCGTATATTTTCTAATAACTTAGAGCTGAGGATTTTCTTGATTGGATTTCATTTTAATAGGTCATCTGAGTGGCCACAATCTCTCAATTTAAAAGAGGGCAAGGATTAGGAAATAAGCAGCAAACACATTTTGGTTGAGGGCAGAAGTAATCATCTCTAGTTTGTTATAGATTTACCTTTTATTCCTAATGCCTCCCTCCACTGCAATGGCCCCAATTATGTCTGATATTCCTTTGAACTTTACCCCCCATATGGCAAATCAGAGAAAACCTAGTATGTGGTTTTTCTAGTGCGGAGTTATGCACAAGCTGATCAGTTGGCTGCAAAAGCTGGTAAAATGGTTAAATTTTCTTCACAGGTGGCTATTAGTTTAGGTTTATCCCCTCTACTCCATCATAGATTTCGTCAAAGCTTGCAGGAATTGAAATTTTCTTTCCATTTGGTTTGTAGTGCCCAATGCATTAAAATCTTACTGGTAACAGACTTTCAGACTTGTGAGGACACACCATGATTTGGTCAACCTCATTGTATCAGAAAACTAGCAGAAAAAGAGTGTGTAATAATCCTGCCCCGCGTGAAAGTAGAGACGGGTGTTAGTGTAAGGGAAGGTATCAAAGTGGGGCAAGTGCAGGGGCAAGGGTAGGGTGCTGCCCCTGGGGAGGAATAACCCCCTGCACCAGTACAGGTTGTGAGCTGACCTGCTGGAGAGCAGCTCTGGGGAAAGAGACCTGGGAGTCCTGGTGGACAACAGGATGACCATGAGCCAGCAATGTGCCCTTGTGGCCAAGAAGGCCAATGGCATCCTGGGGTGCATCAAGAAGAGTGTGGCCAGCAGGTGGAGGGAGGTCATCCTCCCCCTCTACTCTGCCTTGGTGAGGCCCCACCTGGAGTACTGTGTCCAGTTCTGGGCTCCCCAGCTCAAGAAGGACAGGGAACTGCTGGAGAGGGTGCAGCAAAGGGCTGCCAAGATGATGAGGGGACTGGAACACCTCTCTTAAGAAGAAAGACTGAGGGAATTGGGTCTCTTTAGTCTGGAAAAAAGACAGCTGAGGGGGGACCTTATCAACACTTAAAAATACTTAAAGGGTGGGTGTCAGGAGGATGGGGCCAGGCTCTTTTCAGTGGTGCCCAGTGATAGGACAAGGGGTAATGGGCACAAACTTGAGTATAGGAAGTTCCACCTAAACATGAGGAGGAACTTCTTTCCCTTGAGGGTGGCAGAGCCCTGGCACAGGCTGCCCAGGGAGGTGGTGGAGTCTCCGTCTCTGGAGACATTCAAAACCCGCCTGGACGCGTTCCTGTGTAACCTGCTCTAAGGTTGCCCTGCTCTGGCAGGGGGGTTGGACTAGATGATCTCCTGAAGTCCGTTCCAACCCTGTGATTCTGTGATTCTGTGAAAGTGGGGTAAGTTCCACTTTCCTTTCTGCCATAGACTTGTATGCATCTGTCGTGTTCTTCTTCTTGTGTATCTCTGATAGGGAGGTATTTTTTTATATGTATAAAGTCTGTGTAAACAGCTATAGGACATCAGATTATGGAAACTGTCAGTGTCTGAAGAAGCTAGGCATTCACAGGCCAAGGCATTGGGCAATGACCTCCTGCAGGATTCACTGCTGTCCTCAGCTGTCACAACTGCCCTCACGCAGGGATTACTCTTCTACAGGAAAACACAAGACCTCTCACTCAGCATTTTCAAGGTACTTGCTGTACCGTGTCTGGCTGGGACGGAATTAACTTCCCCATAGCAGCAGCCCCAGTGGCGCTGTGCTTTGTGTTTGTAGCCAGCGCGGGGCTGATAGCACAGCCATGTTTTGGCTGTTGGTGAGCAGCGCTCGTCTCTCCATCCCCCTGCCAAAAGGCCAGCGGGATGGGGGTGAGCAAGGGGTTGGGAGGGGACATAGCTGGGATAGCCGTCCCAGACTGACTAAAGAGGTATTCCCTACTATATGACATCATCCTCAGCAATAAAAGTTAAGGGGGGGGGGGGG
>VXBO01011650.1:88547-113003 GCA_013400135.1 Rhinoptilus africanus
GTGCTTCAGGTGCTCTTTTACTTCTCTCCCCTTCAGAGAAGGGAAAGCATCTCCCTTCAGGGAGAGATGGATGAGAGAGAAAAGACTTACGAGTTTAAAAAGGAAACTAAACTACTTTAATGAAAATATTAATAAAATAGTAAAAAGGAGATAGTGAAATATATACAATATATACAAAACAAGTATTGAGCTCCCATGCTCATGATCACATCACTGGCAGGCACTGGGAAAGTCCTAGGCTGGACTTACGGATGGATGGGAACTGGATTCTGGAACGCACAGATCAGGATCAAAGGCAGCCGAACAGAGTCCTCCTTGGACACCGGCCGTTGAAGAAAGAGGGCTGACCCTCTGATCCCTCAGCTTTTATACTGAGCATGATGCAGATGGGATGGAATACTTGGTGGCCAGTTTTGGGTGACCTGTCCTCTCCACTCCTCCACGCAGATGCAACCGCTCTACACTTTTCCGCTTCCAGCCCTCCAATGGGGCAAATAATGAAGTTAGCGGACCTCGGTTGCTACTGCAGTAAGTATAAGCAAGAGTCTCTCTGAATACCGTTCCTTGGTATAAATTATAAATTAGTATTTATTTATTTCGGTCTTATCACTGCTAGAAGCCGACAGTGTCTGAAAAATATGCTGTTAATTTCAGGCAGTTTGGTTAGAAGAATTTTCAGTAAAATTACCGAAAAGAAAATTGCTTCTGTTTTACCTCAGACCAGGACAGGCAGGTGGACATGGGGCACTTGTTATGAAGGTATTTGTCTTCTGGAGTCACTGCTATGTATACTAAGGCCCTGCTTCCCAGGGAGTGGCTGGACATCGCCTGCTGATGTAAATCTGTAGACAGTAAATCTTCTCTTTTTTTTACTTTGCTTCCATGTGCAGCCTAAGCTTCTTTCATTAAAGGGCCTTTATCTTGACCTACACATTTTTCTCTTTCTTTTCTCCCCCATCCTACTGAGGAGGGGATGCGAGAGAGCAGCTTGGTGGGCACCTGGCAGCCACCACACTTATTAAATATAATGAATAATAGTTTAAATTCAAATGTGAAAATAAAATGCGGAATTCTTAGTGCAGGTGTAGAGAACAGTAGATATTTATCGGCATTAAAATGTGTTTATGGATTTGCGCAGACTTGCTAATACATATGCAGTCCCCATGGACTGAAAGTGACTGTCAAGAAGAAAAAAGGCAGCTTGCTTTCAATATTACTTGCTCAGACTATTGATCACCATTAATAGGATGAGAATAACATATGCTACTAATTATCTCTAGTTCCTTAGTGATTTTTAAATAGATTGATACCCGTCAAGAAATTAAGCGCGTCATCATATTCAATTTGTAATCTGTGACAAATCTGTATTCGCTTTACCAGTATTCAGAGACTACGCTCACTAGTGATACTTGGGTCCTGAATATTCTAATATTAAAGCTGTCTTACTTGAACACAAATACAACCAGTATTAACATCAAGGATTTAACTCTAGGTGGCAGTTTATTCCATCATTTTTTTAAAAAATGCAGGCTTAGCGGCAGCATATTTATCAGCAAACTTTTGTAAATGTAACATGAATGCTGAAAGAGGCAGCAAATCAAGCTGTGACAACAGCTACTCTGAATTTTTTAAATATATTTCTTTCTTTAGCCAGGTCACAGTGCAAATGGGTTTTACAGCCTATGACTCTAATTTTACTTTCCTGAAGATTAGTCTTTTCGATCAATCTGACATGGCTGGGAAGGGCTTGATCCTAACTCCCAAAACCCTCTGCCAGTTCTTCTTTTACCAAACGTGAGGTCTTACCAGTTGGTAGCTACTGAATAAATTGTCTCTATTTTTGCTATTGCCACTTCAAGCCCTTGATGTTGGCTGCTGGTCCCGAGCAGCCGGCGCTTGTGCCTGCAGCCCCTTTTGTTCTGGCTTTCTGCAAGCCGTTTGCACCAACACTGTGGGGTCACAGCGAACGCTTTTGTTTCCAAGCACTTTGTGGTGGGTTGACCCTGGCTGGACACCAGCTGCCCACCAAAGCCGCTCTTATCACTCCCTTCCTCAGCTGGACAGGAGAGAGAAAATATAAGGAAAGGCTCGTGGGTCAAGATAAGGACATGGAGATTGCTCAGTGATTACTGTCACAGGCAAACCAGACGACTTGGGGTAAAATTAATTTATTACCAATCAAATCAGAGTAGGGTAATGAGAAATAAAAACTAAATCTTAAAACGCCTTCCCCCTGACTCCTCCCTTCTTCCCGGGCTCAGCTTCACTCCCTGTTTCCCTACCTCCTCCCCCGCAGTGGCGCAGGGGGATGGGGAATGGGGGTTGCGGTCAGTTCATCTCAAGTTGTCTCTGCTGCTCCTTCATCCTCGGAGGGGAGGTTTCCTCACTCTTCCCCTGCTCCAAGGTGGGGTCCTTCCCATGGGAGACAGTTCTCAAACTTCTCCAACATGAGTCCTTCCCACAGGCTGCAGTTCTTCACAAACTGCTGCAGCGTGGGTCCCTTCCACAGGGTGCAGTCCTTCAGGAAGAGACTGTTCCAGTGTGGGTCCTCCATAGGTCACAAGTCCTGCCAGCAAACCTGCTCCAGCCTGTGTTTCTCTCCCTCCATGGGTCCCCAGGTCCTGCCAGGAGCCTGCTGCAGCTTGGGCTCTCCACAGGGTCACAGCCTCCTTCAGGCACATCGACCTGCTCTGGCGTGGGTTCCTCCATGGGCTGCAGGTGGATATCTGCTCCACCATGGACCTCCATGGGCTGCAGGGGGAAAACCTGCCTCACCGTGGTCTTCACCAGGGGCTGCAGGGGAATCTCTGCTCCAGCGTGTGGAGCACCTCCTCCCCCTCCTTCTTCACCAGCCTTGGTCTCTGCAGAGTTGTTGCTCTCACATGTTCTCACTTTTCTCCTCCAACTGCTGTTGTGCAGCAGTTTTCCCCCTTCTTAAATGCGTTATCCCAGAGGCATTACCGCTGTCGCTGATGGGCTCAGCCTTGGCCAGTGGCAGTTCCTTCGTGGAGCCGGCTGGCATTGGCTCTGTTGAACATGAGGGAATCTTCTGGCAGCTTCTCGCAGAAGCCACCCCTTCAGTCCTCCCTGTAACTACCAAAACCTTGCCATGCAAACCCAATACACACTTGCTGAACTCCTTGTGAAACTGCTTCTTTTTTAAGATACAGGAATTATAAACAATTAATTTAAGGGAAATGAAGAATCACTAAGTGATGGTGTAATAACGCTGCATCGGTCCCCGATCCAGGCAGTGCAATTCTGGAGGGACTCTGATCAGGCCACTGAAGCAAAAGTAACCTTAAAAAAAAAGGGAAAAGATTGGAGCAGCTAGGAGTGGTCCAGTATATAGGCACTATGATGAAAATTTATTGGCAGATTTCTCTGTCACTAGAATTGCTGAAGATAATGAGCTTTCGGCATCATTTTGGCTCTTTCAATTTTGTTCTTTGCCTTTTGCAGTGATGAACATTTTTCATGTAACAGGCAGAGTCCTCGCAGCCCAGATACGCCCTCCTCCAGAATGGTATCATGAGATAAGCAATACTGCTACGCTGACACAGAGGATGAAAGTAGGCTCCAGTTTCTTCTAGAGGTCGGATTTACTGCACAAACCACTAAATGCAGTTACCTATTTGGGGAGGCGATCTCTCTGGGCTACATAATTGAAATAAGGCTTGTCCTAAGCAAAGTATGCTCCCGACTGAGCTCCTCAACCCTTCACACAGATTGCTCTGCTCAGCTCCTTCTCATAGAGGTTTGCCACCAAAGGGGTTTCAGATGGGCCTGATAAGATGGAAAATATAAGCACCAGTGGATTGATGGATGTAAAAAGGACTTTTTTGTGTGAAGAAGACAATCATAGGCCCATACCATAATTCAGCTGTAAGAGAAGAGCCCTGGAGGGTTCCAGTCCTACCTCCTGCTCAAAGCAGGGTCAGCAGGAATCAGGGCAGGTCACCCTGCTCTCTGCCGAGAGGTTCATTTTGCAGATTGATGAATGATGTTGGGTTACGCATGCAAAACAAGGCAAGGGAATGGAATGGACATCCTTCATATTAACAGGAAGTAATTTCTGAGACTGACAGTATAACCCATAATTGAGAGACCCAGTGGATATTATTAGGTGTTACTTACAAGGAAAACTTTCCCTCTTAACAGATTTTCCCTTTTGTCCTACATACACCTGAACTCTGTGAAGAATTTTAATAACAGTCTCAAATGATGTACTGTGATATTTTGGGTATATACATTTGCAGTGCAGCAATGAAGAAGAATTATGACTTGCAGTTGGAAAATTAAAATTTAAAACCAAATGACCTGGGAAAGTCACTACAGAACTTCTTTGCAAAACCATCTACATTGGGAAGCATCAATAAAAAATATAAAGACAGGCAGGTACAGAGGAAGGGCATAACCTGTCGCAAACAAAACTCCAGCAGTTATTGCTGATGGACCAAACTCTGGTCTACCTGCTAAGCTGGATATTTCATACATGAACTAAAACAAAATTTAGGCCAAGAGACTGCCTGGTCACAGAAAGCGTGTTTTGTGACATGCAGCTAAGATAAGATTAGGCAATCTAATATTCCCTTCTGGGTAGAAAAAAATAATTCAGTGAATGCTTCAGATTTCATCTACTCATTTTGGGAGGGAAGTCAATACAGAGTATGATATATTCTCAAACACTAAGCATTTGGTAACTGGAAAAGATATAGATCAGCCTGGTCAATTCTTTTTTGTGTGTGAAGCTATAGATGATTTAATGCGACTTCCACAGAAACTACTATATAAATAGTCAAAGTCTTGGTATGATATGGTTCGCTAAACGAAATAATCTAAATAGATGATAACCTGAGGAAAAATACGAAGTGCTTAGTATGGTGCTTAGAAAGAAGAATGAACAGGAAGGCAAGAAGTAGAATTAAAAGAAAATGTTCAAATTCAAGTTGTGGACTATTAACTTGGTATACTTTGAAAGTAGAAGCTGGAGAAGGAATGAAAAATGATGAGAAGGAGACAGCGTGTAAACTTTTTAAATTTTGCTTTTAAGTCTTTCAATAGCAAACAAACCTGTCTTGCTGTAATTGATGCCAGTGACAAAACATTTAGTGACATCAGCAGTGGCCAGATTAGTCTCACTACCTCCAGCACCTTTAACTAAGGCTGGAACACGTGTGTGTATGCTCCACCTAATCCATATGCGGGGTGTACCGTATACTAGCTGTTTGGTTTAGAGTCGATTGGGAAAAGTCCCCAGCTTAGACTGAAATGTTATTTTCTTGCTTGCCATAAACTCCTTGTGGGACCGTAATTCAGACCTAGCGTACTTTGAATAGTGTTCAGTATTGCTAAAATTAGCTAAATATTCAAAAGCTAAATATTGCTTTCAAAAGCGACTAAACGTTTAGGGGTTAGCGGAGAGTCTGAAGAACAGTGTCCCTGTCTGCATTGCAGCTGAACCAACCCTGTTACACCACGTGGGTCTTGCTGATAAGACTGGCAGTTTCTAATTTTTAACTTAAATAGCTTTATGAAGATAAGTTTTATGGAAGCGATAGCTATCATTTCAAAATGCAGTGTTGCGTATTCGTAGATGTCCAACCCATAACCATTGCCTAATTGTGGTGAGCATGATGACTAAGGAATATAATAGATTGCTGCAAGAGAATATGGGAAGTAGTCCCAGGAATTTACATATGTGATTTTCATTTTACGAGTCAGAAACTCTCTGTGGATGACCACTGAAATCCTTGCACAAAATATAAGCGCTTTAAATAAAGTAAGGAAATTTTCTATTAAATAAGTACTTGTACAGTAATATTTGTTTTCATTTTAAGTATTACTCTATTTGAAGGCATATTAGAGTGTACACAATCTAGATGGACTGAAGAGACAGAGGAACCAAACTGACACGTTGGGTACCTAAAATCTAACCTAATTTACAGCGTTTCTGTAATTCCTGGTTGGATGCATGCAGTCAGCAAAGTCCAGACAGTGGAGATTTGATAACTAAATCCTGATGGATCTGCAAAACGTGCTTTATTCTCCCAAACACGGCCTAAGAAATCCAGTTCAGATGTTTACAGAACATTCCCATTTATTAGCTTCTTTCTCTGAAGGTTCTCACCCCCATCACAGCAGACGGGAACATGCTTGGCTACCCCCTGTGACGCTGATGACAATGATGGCTTAAGCTACATCAATGGGCTTTGTAGAGAAGCAACCGAGACCCACGCGCATGTGCTGCTCCATGACACTTCCACCGTGGGGGAGGAGTGGCAGGACACCAGGCTGTAACAGACACCTGAAGGAGCAGCGATGTCTCCGTTTTCGCAGCCATTTGCTAAGCAAAAATGTGTCACTGTTTAAATTACAGCTGTGAATGCTTCAAGTGTTTTCCTGTTCTTTATAAGCACAATCTCAGTTCTTAAGAATGCATGTTACTGGACTTTGTCTCAAACAAGACAGTTAAGTAAAAAGATATCTTCTAAGAGGTGAAGGTGTTCCACCAGTTCTGCCTAAAACAAGCTCTAACAAGCCTAAAACAAGCTTTCCTATCTTTTTTTTTTTTTTTTCTCACTTAAGGCAATTTAAGTCAAGGCAAGATATACAATCTACTTTTATCATTAACTCTTCATGTGCAATCATTATCTCTCTTTTCAAAATCCCCATTCTCTTCATTACAACCAACTGAAATACCAGAGGTGGAGCACTGTCAGTGGAGGCCTGCTCTGGTGCCTCCTGAGCCCTGACGGCATCACCGCCTCTCGTAATGGTGTCATTGGAAAAGGTTGGCACTTTGGTTACAGTGCTTTTAAAAGCTTTCCATGTGGTACAGCACTTTCCTGAGGTTCAGTGACTGCTCCTTTTTTGTTCTGATTTTTGTGATGAAAATATCAAAATGCTGAACTCACAGGCTTCTGCCTCAAAAGGACTCGAGTCCTCAAAAGGAGAAAAAGTTACCAGAGGTCCTTCCATCTCTTTTCCCACATTCAGAAATTCAGTTAACTCCCTTAGATTAATGCCTTCTTACATGGCTACGTATACTGTCACCTAATTTTTTTCTCAAAAAGACATGTTCTGAAAAAGACTGTGGGACAGTTTAGGCTGCTGAGTGCAAGCTCAAGGTGGTACTTTTTCAGTTTTGGCAGTCTTGTGTCTACATGGGACTGTGCTAGGAACTTCATCCCCATAGCAGAAAGCATGATGGTAAAGCATGATTTACCATGGACTGGATTTCCCTGCCATTATCTTCATAGAGAAAGGCCCAGAGCGAGTTTAGTTTAATGAATGCTCTCTCATTTGAAAGCACTTTAAGTTAAAGGTCACAACCACTCTAAACATTAATATTAATTACAATTACTTTATTGTTTTATTGCTATTATGACTCCTCAAAGCAATGTCAAATTTGACTGATTTCAATGATGAAGTTGCAGTATTTCCATTGCTAGATGAAGAAGAGATTGATTTTTTTTACCAAAAAGAGGCTATCTAAGAAAGGCAAAAAACTCCATGGAAAAGTTAATTGTTCTTAAAGTAACTTGGTTCGTTATTTATATGCTCGTCTGTATTTTAAACTGCCTTGCTTTTCCCCTGCATCTCATATTCTGTTAACATGGGAACTCCCTGACTTCACACTACTGTATAAGGACGCGTTAGGAACTTGTCATCAATACCCAGAAATAAATAGTAAGGTAAACTCAGCTCAAATCAACAAAACAAGCCTCCCTCTTTCTCCCCGGTGCTTGACATGTTTACTACAGCTACCACTGTACCTTTTCCCACGCTGCAGAATTCCTCCAGAGGTGCACATCCTCCAAGAGATTTCCAGAGGTGCTAATGAGAAACCTCATTCTTTGAGCAGACTCCTTTTCCATGGCTCTGAATGAAATTTAGAAAAGAAATAGTCTGTATTCTACAAGAACTACCGAAGTGTATAGCCTGAGACAGCTTTTTCTTCTCTTGTTTAAACTTCATGACAGAAATGCTGCGCTACGAAAGAGTAACCTTCAGTCCTGACCGCCGCTCTTAGCATTAGCCATCTGTTGCATGTAATCCCATGTTCTCCATGATGAAAATAAGAAACTGTAAAAACCTCATCTACCCGTTAGATGAAAATATTCTAAGTAAAAATAAAGCCTCTCATGGTTTTCTAGATTGATTCTCCTTTTTTTTTGGTTAATCTACTATAAATTAATAACTTGTATTTAATAATAGTTATGGAATGTGACTATGTTCCTCACAAGTTTAAGTTCTTACTGGTCTCAGGGCTATGCTGAAGATAGAAAAGCTTCAAAGAATATATTTTTTAAAAAGTTTAATTCCGAAATATTCTTTTTTTGAACAATAAACGATGACATTCTTAAAATGAGACATCAGCTGTTTTAATAAAGATGGCCTTGGGCATTTCCAAACTCTTGTTACAGCTAGAGAAGATAAAGAGAAGGAGATGTGTCTGAAGCAGTGGGAGTTACTGGAGAAAAACAGGCTTTAAGTAAAGAACGTCTTGATCAAAATGCTTTAGTTGTCATCCTTACGGAAAAGCAAAAGTAGATTCCCAGAAGAGAAGAGTCTGGGATGTGAATTGGGCTACAGGAATATATCACAGATAGTGGTAATTCAGAAAAGATACCTGAGTTAATTCAAGTGTTCAAAACATTTTGACTCACTTTTAAAAATTACCTCCCTCCTGCCACACCCCGCAGTTATGCATCCGCGAGGTTCTCAGGCAGCCCAGGAACTGCCCAGTTAATCATCGGCACCCAAACCTTTTTGAGCTCCCTAGTACTTGGGTACTTAGGCCTTTCTGAAAATTTCACCTTTAAATCAACATCTCAAAGATTTAAAGGGAAGTTATTCTCCTGAAATAAAGCAGATGCTGCAACAGGGCTCCTGGCAGTGTTATAAAGAGGAACAGAGGCAACCTTGGGAGGTGATTTAATCAATCTATGTGAGCAGAGAAGGGATATTATGCCAGGTTTCCTGCAGTCTCTATTGCTGTTAATTGATTCCAGTGTGATGTTTGGCTTTTTCATAGCAGCATGAAATTGCTAACTCATGCTCTCCTTCTAATAGGATATATCTCAGCTCTTGTTTCAAAGTAACTTTATCTAAACATCACGTGGTTTTGCACTCTTTTTGCCCAAACATAGTATTTTCCCTTTTGTAATGGTATGTAATATTTTTTTCCCAGGTTTCCCTGCTAATTTCTCAATATAATTTTGAATTCTGCTCTTCTCATCCAGCATACTTGTGCTTCCTTCTAGGTCTGTCTTCTTCTAAGATATAATAACTATACTCCCTATTCCACCATCCAAGCTGGGAAAGACACAGAGCATGAGACAGGCCACCTTCACATCCACCACGTCCCTTTATCATGCCAGAGAACTAGTGAAAACATATTTTTAGGTGTTTTACCCAAACAGCTTTCATCACCTTTTGGCAGTTTCATCAGGGGTACATGTTTTCCCTGGTTCCATATAAGAGTACGCGGGACAGTGTGATTACCTTATTACATCAAGATTTAGGAAACCAATTTCATATAAGAGCAAGGCCTGTTGTAAAGGAAAACAGATGGGTTGGATCAGAAATGTAATTTGAGTGTAAAAATTTCAGTTGTCTGCAATTTGCTTTGTTCTGGTTTTTTAATATACAGTTCTGGGTCATAAATGCCTGCTGCTTTGCTATATTTTGTAATTATTCTGAACAGTGAAGGTAATTTAACAGCTCTCGAGTTTATCAGCCCTTCTTTCATTATTTTTTTTAAACATAGGCATGACACATATTTTTTTACAGTATTCTAGATATACTCTAGTATACCTAGATAGATAGATATATCTATATACTAGAATATACTCCATCCTTCATGAGTTCCTAAACACACTTAAAGGTTGTGCGATTTTGTTGATTAGATCTTTATATATGTGAGGAAGTTCATCAGATTGAGCTACTCTGAAAATTTTTAGGTTACTTAAGTACTTTCTTACCTGTTCTTTCCATACTCTAGAGCAGAAAACTTACTCCTCTGTTATTGGTATTATTTTTCTAGGCCTCTGCTATCGGTTGGTCTTCTTAGTAAAGACATGTAATTAAAAGACTTAAAGTACAGTGACCTTCTTTGTTAAGGAGCAGACCAATGCTCAGTCATCACCTTATTATTGCTTATAAAATTATTTCTCATGGCCTTTGGTCTCTCTTTTTATTTGTGTCTGTTTTGTATTCCTAATTTTTGCTCTACATATCTGTGCTTTTCTTTTCTGATAGTTACAAATTAACCTGGTTTTCCCTTTCTCCCTTTCTTATATTTGTATTTGATATACGTTATCTGAGAAAGCAGCTGTTCTGTTAAAGTTTTTTAGTTGTTGGTTTTTTTAATGTTGATCTTGGATTGGTCTTTTTTTCCTTAGACTGACTTTTTCCAAAAAAAAAAAAATGTCACTGTGATTTTATCAGTCAATGTCCGGGTCTACTGAAGTGTAACCTCTTTTGTTGTTAGTTTCCATCCTTCCCTTTCTAAGGATTGTGAACTCCCTAATTTCACCATTTTCACCCAACTCAACACAGACAGCAAGCTTTATATTCTTATTAGTTACTATAGATTGCTCTTCATTAAATTTGGAAGCATGACCCTTTTATTTGTCCTCTCCATTTTCTGTGAAAAAAAAAAAAATGTAGATACACATTCCATTAACTTTTTAGGAAACCTGTGTTTTGCTACCGTAAAATAAGTTCTAAAATGCATAGTTCTTCCTTGTGAATATGAGTCACAGGTTACCCGTATCACAGCAATAGTTAGTTATATTTTGGTAAAGCTACTTGCGTGTTAGATTCCTTCATGGTAAGTGTTATCATAAAAAAATACATCTGCAAAACAATTCTGTCCAGTGATTTGAGTTTGTTTCACTCCAGTGTGCAATTTGACTTACTTCTGGGCAAAAGACTTGCAGTAATATTTTTTAAAAGTTAGCGGTGTTATATTCATGTGGAAAAAGCATCCCCCACCCAACTCATTTAACTACTTACTTAAAAAGCCGTAGCCGTAAGAACTGAACTGCTAGTGTACTTCTCACTGCATCACTTATTCATGCGTGTGAAATACAATCTTTAGACAGATCTAATGGCTTGTGGAAAATGAGCATTGAATTACTGGGCAGTGTTGCTACACTCCTGTAGTGTTCATTTCAGAACATGTTTGACTTTAGGTAAACTTGCATCTCCTGAGCTATTTTGTTCATGGAGCTGAACGTTACAGAAGAAGCCTTATGAGAAAACAACAATGAACAGCACCATTTAGGCAAATGGTGAATTTTATCTTTGTTCTGCCAAGTCACAATTCATTGTCCTTCTTGATGGTGCAAAACTAATTGGCTCTTATCACAGTTACGTTACCTCCAAAGGCAGATAAAATTAATGCAAAGTAAACATCACCATGATCAGTGACTGACTGATTAAAAGGGAAATAGACTTGCATGAAGTTGATGCTGTAACCCACAACAGACACTCTCAGAATTATAAATCAAGAAGTTCTCCAGGTTGTCAGCTACTGCTCCAGTCCATTATTTTGTATTCTTTGCTTTAACCTTGGGCCACCCTTAATACATCTGCTCTGCAGTGATTAATATGACTGATGAAAATAAACTATGGAAGAGCAAACGCTGTATTGCGTGACTAATTACTCTATCAGGTTACTTGTTTACAGCTTTTAAAAAATGTTTTTGTTCGTGTAAATAAATCAAAGCCTGCTAAGCTCTGTGCTGTATGTGAGACTCTATCTATCTGACTGTGGAACTTCCAAGGGGAGTCCTTCACTTTCAAGAAATTATACTTTGAACTGCAAACTCTCCAGCCTTTATTTTCTTCCATTCAATCCCTTTAATATTTGCCATGTTTACAGGAAGGAATATTTGCCGTGTTTGACTCTGGGAATTATGTTATTTCTTTCCTCAGAGAGTTCACACTTGAACAAATCTATATACTAAATTCCTTCTCAGAAATCTCAAATAACTCTGGCAACAGGCAATTGCTATTGAGTTTGAATGGATCAAGGAGTACAGGGCACAACCACTGAGGGGTCAGAGCCATCCTTTGCCTTTTTAAGTTTAAAAATGAAAATGCCAGTGACTTTATTTAACCACAATCTTCAAAAGAGAGTGCAGAAACATTCTTGGAAAAACAGACATTTCAACACAAAGAGAACACGTTATATGTAATCAAAAGTTGCAGTTAGTTTTATGTGAAGCAAGTAAAATTCTAGAAAAGCTGAAGATTTCTATTTACATCGGATTTGTGTTTGAAGACTCGACAGTTATTCTGTACAAGATAATTGATTTTAGGGAATACGATTCTTAATTAAACTGAATGGCTTAGAGTCTCTTACGGGGAAAACTGTCTAGGACTTGTTAAAATGCACACAGAAGTAGGAAAAGTTCATAAATTGTGGTCTACAAGCTCATACACTGACATTTATCAACAGGACAAATAAGGAGAAGACTGCTGTGAGGAGGAAAGAAATGAATTCCCCACGCGCACTCATGATTGTACAAAAAGTCTGGAGCTTAAACAGTGAGAGAAGGTGCTCATATGAATGTGTACATACCTGGAGCACAAGGGAAAGAGGAGCTTCTCTTCAAATTATTCCTGGACAAGACAAAGCCTATCTCTTTCTCATAATCTTCAGCACGGAGGATCCAAACAAGACATGTTTGTCTGAAAGCAAAGAATACACTGGAGAATACAGGCTTAATTAGATGTATCTATAATTGATATTTTCTGTTATATTTAATATGTGGAATATTAAATACCTCAAAGAGAATGTACTAGAGCATTGATGCGTGAGCCTGAATGAACCCGAAATATTAGGCAAAGTGGGAATTGGCAGCCTCCATTCTATACGTGAATATATGGAGCAACAGAGAGAAAGACAGAATCTAGAGTATGAACTTACTTGAGGAACATAATGAAATATCCATATGCAGCTTTTCCAAAGGAACAGTCTGTAATGATTGTAGGTGACACTCTGTTTATTTTACAGGCAGTTTTTCATTTCTAGTCCTTCAAACCACAATCTGAGTCTCTCAATTTCTTAAAAAAAAAGTATGTAATTTTTACATTGTTTTACCAACACCTTTGTCTATTCTTATGTAACACGGTGGGTGAGTTATGTTGCCACCAGTAAACTAACTGTATTGTGTCTCATCAAAGGCAGAGAATTAGTATATAAATGGGGGGCAGGCGATCTGGAAGCAACTAAACTGTCGGGGTTATGCTTTGTAATCTGAGGATCTGCACAGTGTTGGGTGATAGCTCCCAAGAGCTCACCGTGGAGGCCATGTTGTCAGATAGTGGCTTTGAGATTTGTTTGCTAGGCATAGGGAAGTCTCCCTCTCGTACATGGCACCGAGTCACCGAACTGCATCGGCCCTTCTGCAAAGCAGCAGAGGGAAGTTTAAATTAGACAAGTTTGCTCCTGGGGTGAGGATTACTGAGTACTAGAATAGATGCCATGGGAGGTTTTGTGATCGTCATCTTTAGAGGTTTGAGAGCAACAGCAAGGCAAAACCGCTCTCAGGGGATGACAAGGCACAGATGATCTATTTTTCTGTGATACATATTGTACTTTCTAAAATACAGTACCCATAGCATTTTACAGAAAAGAAATTGCATTCCACTTAACATTGTTGACACGTGGTGTCAAAATATTCATTTCCAGTTTACTGCTTTTCACATAAAAACCTGAGCCTGTGATGAAGATGAACGGAACTCTGCTATCCATGAAAGTATTATTCAATTAAACAGTTTCACCTTAGAGAGAACAACTGCAGAACAGAATTCAAAACAAATTTGTTGCCAGTGTATTTGCATAGTCATCTTTTTATAGTCACAGAGCACCATCATCACTGTATTTAAGAACAATAAACAACCACAGCTGCATTCCCAGCACTTGAATGGGTAAACAGAAGGTGAAACTTCTTTTTCAAACAGCAGCTAAGTCATCCTGTAATGAGGGAATGAACGTGGGGCAAACATATTTGAGAAACATAGACATTTCAGATAAACTTATTCTATCTTAAGTGCAATTTCCTATTTGTTAATCCATTATTGGCCCATTCAGAATCTGAACATCTTATTGATGTCCTTTTTATGTATTTCCCACTTCTTTTGCTCTTCTGCAGCATGTCTGTGGGGATTAGAGAGCAAGACTTTTTCTCTCCCTTTCCACCAGATCAGCTTTTTGGTCTCACACAGAGATGCTCTCTTGCAAGGACGTTTAGCTGCGGCCTCTGACAAGCACCAAAGCAGAGCGTACGTACCACAGACCTCCTAACAGAGAGCTAATGCCAGGCCCTCTCTGCCGCCCTGATGGCCATTAGCATGCTGGCACCATTTCACTTAAAGTGAGCATCTTTGTATCATAGCAACGCAAGAGAATGCTAAGCACGGATAATACAGTGGTGTTTTGTTCCAAAGAACAATTGGAAAATTCCTGAATTGACTTTATGTTCGAGTGATCTTTACGTGCGAATTCGCATAGCAGCTTTCCCACATCAGATACAGAAATAACAGTATTCCAGCATTAAGCCAGTTTCTAGATGAGCAAAATGACCTCCTTCTGTCTTAAAATGTGCGGCTGTATCACCCGCTCTTCAATCATGCGAGGAGAAACAAGTTCCACAATGTTATTGTGATGAGGGCAGGTCAGCTGGCTATTTTTAGCTGGAGCTAGCACATTTAGCGAACTCCCACAAGAGGAAACATTCTTTACCTGCAGCTGATTAGCATTCAGGGCTGCACAACTCCATCCATTTAAGCGTCAAAACAGCTATTTCAGTCTTATTTTTACAAGCAAATGCTTGCTGCTCAGTATTAGGAAAAAGGTGCACTCAGAAGAAATGGCATAATATGTTTCTGATTGCAAAAGCTAAATGCAAATACTGATGACTAAAGACTCTTACATTGGAGTAATAAGCACATAAACATCAGCACATCTACCCTCTATCGTTAATGGCTGTAGCCATTAAAACTCTCCTGCAGTAGGGAATGGAATTTTCACTGTATTTTTTAAGGTTTCTTTTAAATTTTTCATATCTATGTATTTAAAATTTAAGAGAAGCTCCCATTCAAGTTCAAACCCCTTTATTTAGCTCTAATTAGGATGATATTTTAGGATAGGCAGGTTCTCTTCTGATTGTGCCCCTTGACCTGGCTGCATAGGTTCACACCCCAAAGAGTTTATCTTTCTCCACACTTAGCTAACCAGACACAGGTACCCCGTGGGAGAATCCCAAATGAGCATCTGGAAAGGCTTGGAAGTATGATCTACAGTTTAATACTAATCACATACCTTAACAGAGTCATGTGGGGAAATGCTCTAAGAAGGAACCTCGCAAAAACTCCTTCTGCTCGCTGTCATCTCCTGGATTTATTCCCACTGCAGGGTGAGACTCTGTCTGAATTAGCAGATACATAGAAGGAATCATGAAAACAAAAAGACAGAGGGAAAAACCAATGCTTTGTTTAATTGCTAGACTGCACAGGTGTTACAGTTGATTGGAAAGGTAAACTTAAGGCAAATTTTAAAATTGTTTGTTGTTTATTAATAAAGAGCAGAACTTTCTTTCCTTCCCTTCAAAGAAAGGCAACCTACTTAGAATTTGTAAAATATCTTTCATTTTTTTCTATCAATTCTCCTTGTAGATACTCGTTGATAATACTTATGACCATAAATTCCAAGGTTTTGAAACCTGACATCGAAAGGGTTCTGTCATTCACTTTGCAGTTGCTGAAGGTGCTGAGCTTTGCATTTATTAGAGACTTCCTGAAGTCCCAGCATACCATTTTTCATTCACATCCATTTTAAGATTTCCAGAAATCTCCTGCCTCTTTCTGTTCACTTCCCTGTCATGAACTCCCTGCCCTTTTCCTAGAATCCCAGCCCACTATCCTTTTTTTTAACCCTTGCCAAGGTATTTGCATGTGTTCCAGGTTCTTCTTTCTTAACCCTCACTCCCACAAAAAGTCATTCCATTCCCTCCTCTTGTGCCAGCATTTCTCTTTTCTAACTTCCCTCTACCATAGGGTTTTTTTTAGGTCATTCAGGATGCTAATGTTTAAAAACCACATTGTGCAGATCAATAGAGAGACAATGAAACTATTGTTTCTCTGGAAGGTGTCACTTGCTGGCAAAACCCGAGACATCCATCTGTCTTCACTTAGAAGCTGTCGGATATCTGACCACAATGTCATCATCTAAATTTGTCCTGTATTTTTAATATTTTTTCCTCCAGCTTCCATTGACCCCAGTAGCCACTTAAGGGGTAGAACTCAAAAGTTCTATTGTGTTATATAAAAGCATATAGGTAGGAGACCAGCTTTGCTAAGCAAGCAGTATCTCTGCAACATGAGAACGTTGGAAAGTTTTTAACAGATAAGGGATATATAATCTGAGACAGACGCAAAGAAACCCCACCCAACCCCCTCACTATTAGTTGTTCCAACTAACTGACTCTGATTTATGGGCAGATATTAACTTCAAATGAATCTAAAAGGAGCAGTAGTAGTAATTTCATGTGCCCAGATAATTAATTCAGGTCTCTGTCCATGTATTTACTTGGTTCCTGAAATAAGTTTTCCACTGTTTAAGGATACTCCTAACAAAATATACTGATTGCCAGTATCTCAGCGTAAACATGTAAAAGCTGATAGATAGATGAACTGGTTCTATTCCTTTAAGCATCTTTTGATGTCTTATTGAGTGTCATGCAACATTCATGGATGTTGAGCTGTCCTTTTCAGTTATATTTAAGGAAATGCATTTGACTAATGGCAGTCATTAGTTTGTGAGGCTCTCTCCGTTTCCAAACTGGCTGTTTGGTGGGTGTCAGATTGCTATTTTGTGACTTACTGTTTGAGCTGAAACTGAGCTTTGGACTGACTGAATAGTGTTGCCCTCCTATCTGACATCAGGTTTGCAGTGTGGCAGCACTACAGGCTTGGAGAGGGTGGCTGAAAAGCTGCCCCACAGAAAAGGAACTGGGCATGTTGATCAACAGCCGGCTGAATATGGGCCAACAGTGTGCCCAGGTGGCCAAGGCAGCCAGATAGCAATAGTGTGGCCACCAGGACTAAGGAAGGGATCATCCCCCTGTACTCGGCACTGGTGAGGCCGCATCTCAAGGACTGTGTTCAGTTTTGTGTCCCTCACTACAAGAAAGACACTGAGGTGCTGGAGTGTGGCCAGAGAAGAGCAATGAAGCTGGTGAGGGGTCTGGAGGCCAAGTCTTGTGAGGAGCGGCTGGGGGAGCTGGGGGTGTTTAGCCTGGAGAAAAGGAGTCCGAGGGGAGACCTTATCGCTCTGTACAACTACCTGGAAGGAGGTTGTAGCGAGGTGGGTGTTGGTCTCTTCTCCCAAGTAACAGGTGATAGGACAAGAGTAAATGGCCTCAAGTTGCACCAGGGGAGCTTTAGACTGGATAGTAGGAAAAATTCTTTACCGAAAGGGTTACCAAACATTGGAACAGGCTGCCCAGGGAAGTGGTTGAGTCACTATCCCTGGAGGTATTTAAAAGATAGGTGGACGTGGTGCTGAGGGACATGGTTTAGTGGTGGTTTTGTCAGAGTTAGGCTAATGGTTGGACTCGATGATCTGAAAGGTCCCTTCCAACCTAGGCAATTCTATGATTCTATGATCACCGTGGGCACCTGTTATGGGCGATTGTCTGTGTGAGAAGGAATCAGCAATGATTGTGATTTGAGCCTTAACTGGCAGTTAAATAAAGAATATAGTGTATAGGAGCCTTGCAATTAGGACTGAACAGGTGGAGAAAGTTACTTAATGAAAACTCGTGCTCTCACTTGTACAGCAAATCTTTTTCTTTTGGCTACCCAGTTCATTTCCCAGTCAAACTCCAGTCAGGAGGAAGTTTAGTACGTTTACTGACACCTCTAGCCAACAGAGGAAGAGTTTGCCATGTTCTTCCTCAAAAGCAAGACGACAGCACAGTACAGATGCACCAGGTGGCAAACAGTTCTCACCAACGGTGCCGCTGGCAGAGGCAGGCCAGGCAAGCACGAGGACATCTGGATCTGGGCATGATAAATCTTTGCATGCAGTCCTGCTTCCCTGTCCCTGCTGCATCCATCACATATGAAAAAGTACCAGTTCTAGTACCAAAGCTCTCCAAAGCGCAGATTGTTGTTTCATTTTGTGAACAGTCCTGTGAATAAAATTTCATTGCTAGGTTGTTTTTGGTAAATAAACACAGAAGAACCATGAACGCTGCCAGAGTGAATGAAAGCAATACTGCTGGGGCGCTTGCTCTAGTAGTGGTGACTTTCAGTGCTCGATACTTCAAGAAAGCCACTAAGACATAAACTCTTAGGCCTGTTAAGAGTTTGTGTACTTCTGAACCATCAGGAGAGTTAATCGGTTACGCATTAGTTGCAGTCTCAACTACACAGACTGTTATTGCCCAAGAGACAGGTCTCATTTCCCTCACCCAAAACGTTCTTTCTGCTCTCAAGCTGACACCTCCCACCATGGGATGGGAGCAGACGACCAACAGCTCCCGTCTCCATCCTGCAGCAACATTCATGGTTGCATTAGGACAACCATATGCACCGGACTAAAACTACATAACATTTATTCAGAGTAACAAAATGGTAAACCCCAGGATACTCTTCACACTTTTTCACCTTGGTTCCTGTTGTGATATTCAGCAGAGGACCCAACAAAACCAGCTTGACATTTAGAAATTTGCAGTGGTGTCAGTATTTTGGTAGACGTCCGTACGGTGTTTCCGTTGAATCGCTACTGGTTTCCTCAAGCTAATCATTCTTTTAATCTGAAAAGTTCCAACTTCTGTCACTGGAAAAATACTGAAAAGAAAAAAGGAACAAAAAAAATTCCTTAAATCTGACTTGCAGCCCCTAATGAGAAAAGAAAAAAAAAATAAAAATCTGTCATCTCATTCAGAAGAAAGAAAAAATGCTAGGGTTTTTTAAGTGAAATAAATGCTTTCCCTAAACATGATCGCAGTTGACAAAATGCTGAATGTTTAGGTGGCAATTATAGCTCTTTCAGAGACTGTCAAATCTTGTCACAACACATGTTATAAATGAGGACAGATTTAGACATCCTTTCTGACAGTTATGTGTAGGATGTGGATGGTTGGCAGTTAAATTTCAAATGCAGGGAAATTTTCCTTCCAATAGATCTTTGCTTGTTTATTAAGAGGGAGTTACCGTGCGCTGAATCTTGTATCTACCATGTGCGGCTTTTCATCCTTACAGCTTTTGACATTTCACTTTAACTTGCTTTGTGACAGCCATCTGAACATTGTTTTTAGGTAAAAAGTAACCTACGGTGCTCTGGAGATGTATGAAATTTCTAAAGCTCTTGGTGTTTTCATACTGAGACTGGAGTAGGAGATGTGTCATATTATACATGGATGGATAGATAGCAAGAAAGCAAATAACAGAGGCTGCAACAACAGTGACTGAAGGGAGCAGCTCCATGATGCACAGAGAAAATGGGATAATGCGCTAGCCCACATTCATCATGTGAGACGTGCAAAATGTTGACGAAGTATTAGTAATAATAACATGCATCACAAAGCACAATTCATGTGATGATGAACTACTTGGGTGTCGTTAAAGGCCAAACCTGACATGGAGGTCAAAGGGTATGGGGAGAAGAGAAAGAAGAGGAATTGCACTACCATGCACAAGAGTCCCGGCTGGGTCAGACAGAACTTTTTTGGAAGCTCTGAGGGCGAGCATGCTGGAGCGGCCTCAGTCTCACATTTTATGAGTGCAGCATAAGCCTTTTCGACTGCACCAGCCTCAATCTGCTAACGAGCACAGAGAGTGACAAGCTTTGCATTCAGCCTTTTTGCAAAGGTCAATGAAGAGGTGGGAAAGGGAGAGGCAGCATCTCCCAGTGAGGTGACGTGCAGCATACATTGCATTATACACAGCTAGTGGCCAGAGGGGAGCTCCTTTAGCCCCCACTCCAAATTCTAATAATCTTTTAAAGCTACTGGAACCATCTCCCATAAAAAAACTGGTAAGAGAGGAGAAACGTGTTTACCAAATCTGTAGTCCTCTCACACTTGAATATGGCAGGCTATAGACTAACTTTTATGAATGGTGGTGTATGAAACCCCAGTGAATTAGCTAAGTGTAGTGCTAACATTTCAGATAGTAAAGAAGAGATGTCATCCGTGATATCAGGACCTTGTGACTCCTATTTAGCTATAGTAGTAGTTTAGCATAACAGCCATTCACGTGCATGCTGTTAAGCAGATATTTGAGTAGTTTGCTGGACCGGGACCAAACTGCTCATTGCGTTGGAGGACTGAACCCATAAACTGGAACACTGTGGGCAGCTATACCTTTTGCAGAGCTGAAGTTTTTGTACTTTCTATTTTCGTAAGAGTGACAGTGTTATGTAACTAGCAGATAGATGAACTTGTGCTCATTCCTAAAGATTGTAAAATATTCAGAAATATTTGTGAAATTCTGTCTTGAGTACTAGAGCTTAAGCCCTTGAATTCTGAATGGGTAGCTCTCCTGTTTCTGTCTGGTTACAGACCATTCGCTTAGCCCTAATGACGTGCATCCAAATAAATGCTTGCTATTTCACAAATGTGAAAATAAATGTACTGTTTCTATGCGCCAAGACATCAGCATTTATTGCCTCATTTGGGAAAACAACAGACTTATTTGGTTCATTTGTACTCTCTTCAAATACTGTTTTGAGAACAGGGACCAGCATCTTGCATCTCAGAACTCTTCACGAATAGGGCTATCGATTCCCAGACATCCTGCTTTCTATCCACTTGTATGGAAAATATTAAAGTTAAAGATTACATGATGTCTCATGTATACATAATTAATTTGCCCATAAGCTACTAAAATGCAATATATCCAAATTTATTTATTTATTTATTAAATTCCTTACTGAGACGAGTTTTTATGTCTCTTCTTGACTTTAGAGGTTGATTTATTATGTTTGAATAAATTCTACCTGACAGCGTCTCTCCTTTTCAATCATGTAACCAATGAAACCTTGTTGGTAATGAAATATTAACTGTTTGTCTGTTTGAGAAGTACTTTCGAGTATTTTTAACTTTAAGGAAATGTCATATTTGCATGTATGCATTCAGAATAAAAAAAGATTTAGCTACTTCAGAAGTAATCTTCACATTACTCGTTTCTTTCGGGAGTACATGATCTAATTTTACAGCTTTAGGCAATAATTATGATTGTGATGGAGCCTATCAGAAAATTAGAAGTATCAACAATTTCATCCCTTTTTAGTGTCAGAAAACTAATCTTTATGATAATAATTGTTTGAGGTTTTGTCAGACTTGTTCTCCTATTTGTATTCACATATTTCTATTTACAGGAAAAAAAGGAAAGATATCTCCCATAAGAATAAAATAAGCAACATATTGTCAGATAATATTTGTAAACGAGCCATTGACCAAACTTGAGAAACATTAAAATGCAATAGCAAAAATACATGTTTAGATAGAAGCACTTTAAGGCTTCTTTCGATAAACGGCTTTCCTTCAGGGCAAATACATCTTTCAATGCCCAGAGATATAGGGATTTCTAAACTCTACCAGTTCAAAATCCTGACATCCAAATTCTTACATTAAAGAGATCTACATGTCCTGGATAATGACACTGCCTTTGATGCTGGGGAGGGGAAAGGCTATCATGCCGTTATTTCACTATTTCTGGTTTTGGTGTCAGGGTGGTGACAGAGGCCATCTGGATAAAAGCAGTACTCTTCAATGCGAAGGAGAAGTTTAACCCCTGCAGGTACAAGCTCCTTGACTAAAGTGAAGACACAGATAGGTATCTGGAAGCCCTTTTATACTGTCAGGGTGCTGGGGGCACTACCAAGCCTTACTGGCCCTGCCTGCTCCCGCCTGGGGCAACTCCTACCCTGACCAGAACCCCATTCCAGCAAGGCGGTAGGATGCAGAGCTGCCACAGCCCTGCCCTGCCACCCCCTGGGGAGTCCCTGCAGTCCCAGCCCCAGGGAGACCCCAGCCCTGTATATCTGGAAGGTGCCCTCCATTAGGTAAGGAAATCTGAAAGGTGAAGAACCAGCAGCATGAGGAATCACATCTCTGTCAATCACATTTGCTCTCTGGAAAGCTCTACATGAATTGCATTGTGAAACCAGAGCAAAAATGACCTGAAGTTGCTGAATTTCATTGAAATCAGACAGAAAAACATGTAACTGTGGATTTGGGTACTTAATTGTATATACCTGTATTTGAAAGGACTTGGTGTAAACCACCACTCTTCTTCACCATTGAAAAAATGACTGTGTAACTCTTCACCCTCCAGCTGCCCACAGCTGGGATTTGGAGGTTCCTTTGTATTTCAGCTTCTCAGTTTACCATTAAGAACTATCCGCAGTTGCTGATAATCTGCTTCTGCATCACTGGCCAAAGCACTGGCCCAAAAATCCACAGGGTGGGTTTAAGATATTCACGCTCAGTATGCAATCAAATCCTGACGAGTTGCTTGTTTTCTTCAGGATCTGTGTGAAAATATAACAGTTTTTCCTAGTCTGAGCAGTGTATTGGGACATGTAAACAACTTAAATTTAACATGATGCTAGGTGATCTCAATGAGAAGGAAAAGAGCGATAGGGACAACACTGGAAAAATGTATTTAGGAAGTCTGGGTTTAGGCAGAACAACAGAAAAATGCAAATTCATTGGACCCAATAATTGCCAAAAATAACCATGTTTGAACTGTTTTGTTCAGACATTGTCTGAGGAGTCAGAGCAGACCTGACATATTCTGGATGTTTTTACAGGGACTAATATTGATCACTTTCGCATTGATAATCAGAGGTAGTGACCAGTCAATACTGTGAAGAAGCACTGAGATGCTAAACTTGATACCAATCCTGTTTCTGCTAAAGAAAGTACTTTCTGCTTTCAGAATGCCAGTGCTGGACCAAAATAATCCTTATTCAGACAGTTTTATTGGAACTGGGGTTCTGATGGGCTTCTAAGGGAAATTATTTTTCCATGGACTGATAATAAGGATTTCCCATTCTTTATCATCCAACAGGGAACAATGCTTCATCATTCTGTTTCAGCAGTGCTGGCAATATCCAGCTTTGTCCTAGATCCTGTCAGGCATCACCCATGGGTGCAGGCGCAGACACAAGTATAACAGCATGACAATTTTTATAGGATACAATACTGAAAAAACCTTTTAATTTAAGATTACCAAATATTTGGTCATCACTGACCAGTACAGCAATCCACAACATCAGCTTTGAAGACAAAATAGTGGGTTTGAGTCATCATTGTGAAGTAGTTTCTTCATAGATTCTTTTATTATGCCAAGAACTCTATGTACTCTAAAATTTTACTGGTATCATGCTGTCAGAACATAAAAATAAAACAACTATAAAACAAATGTGCAAATACCTTTGCAAGGCTTTGGCAATTGGCCAAAATGTGGCTTGCTAGAGAATGGCCAATTGTCCTTCCTAGTCAAGAAACTGTACAAATCCAGACTTATTTGGGAAGGTGTGGAGGAAAAAACTGAGGACTGGAGTGCTTTTATTTTCTCTTACATATATGCCACTGAAAAATACGTAAGATAATAATTGTTAAATTTAGCTATAGCTTTGAGGGTTCATGTCATATAGGCTGAACACTCACATAGAAAAGTGTATGTATTGGGCTTTTACAAATTGCAGTAAATAAATAGAAACTTTCCAATCAATAAATCCTTGCATAATATGAAACTTTACAGGTAAGTTTAAGATTTTCTGGAGTTTTAGTTAGAGGGATTACTTAATCTGCACGGTTGTATTCCTTGTTTCACTTGTTTCATTTGAACAGACTTACACAAATAAATGTGTGTTACATGAATTCTGTAACAAATAATGCTACTGCCATTTTATTAATCTAACTTTTTTTAAAGACCTGAATACTGTCTAGTAGCTGTATGCAGAAAAGATTTAGGGTAGAGATCATAGTTCATCTGTCTTACATACAAAGACTGAAATATAGAAAGAACAGGTTTTCTATATTTTTCTTCTTATGTAATTCTAGTGCTGTGACTCAGTGGAATAGGAAGAATTTCAAAGGTTATATGTAGGTGAATTTTGTTATATTCCTGAATTACTTCTTTCAAGGAAAAAGACTGCAGGAAGTTGAGATAAAATTTCTCACTTCGTTCAGAGAGAGACACAGAGAGAGAGACAGTGATTCTCTCTCCAGCTCTCAGCTGTAACCTGGAATATATCTGTATCTGCATGCTTAAATATTATGAATACATTTATATATACTTATGTATATATGATATACATGTATATGATATACCTGTATGATAGAGATCATACATATGATATATCATATATACGTGGCGTGTATATATATTATAAATTTTATATATATACGATTT